>JBAGKK010047020.1:0-10248 GCA_037177015.1 Euceroptres primus
CGTGTCAGAAATCAAACAGAAATAGTTCACACGGCCCTGACTTGTTTACGTTTAGCGTCACTCGCTTTAAGTCCAAGACCCCCGAAGCCGGACTTAAATCGGGCTTTCAGTGTGTATATATATATATATAATGTAAAAATTACAGCAGAATTCAACTGGCAAAATACGCTAAATATTTATATTATTTTATTATATTGAGAAAACTAGAGATGAGTGCCAACGACTAGTGTTCTTACCCTAATATTTTTAGAAAATTCTGAGAATTCTGGAAAGAAAATAATTCTAATAACTACAGGCTGATATAATATACAATACAAGTCAAGTATAAAGGTCTCCGTAACATAGGAACGTGTTAATCTGGCGCCAAAGCTTGATCGCTTCCAGGATATTTCAATATATGGTTGGTTAGTCTAGTCAATTCGCCAATCAGTCATGGACAACATTTTGGTATAAATTTGCTACTGATCTTTATCTAATACAATTTATACTCGTTAAAATAATTTGTTTCTTGCTTTCATTTATTATTTCAATGATTGCTTTCAATTTATTGTAAAATCCATGCATCAAAAAATTTTTAATGCCAGCAAATTTTTAAAGCCTTTATACGTTATATATAAAAATATATAAAATGTACCGTTTCAAAACATATATGAGATAAATCAACTAAAAATAAAAATTGAATAAATGGAGGACGTAGAAACAATAATTCTCTGATAAAAAAATCTTTTTTCTTGAAGGACCCCATCCCAATGCACCTTGCAGTGCAGCACGCGCCAGCCTCTATTTTCCCTCATCAGCCCCCCACCATTTGGGTTAGGGATCATAAACCAAAGGGTGCTGAACGACCCCCAGCAGCTCTTCAAATACAATTACACATTTACTTGCACCAGAAGAGAGGGTCGGTCTCGACCAATCAGCGTTCAGCTTCAGAGAAATTGGAAGGGGCCAGCCAAAATGCCGGCACCTTTTGACCTAAGGTCCCACCTCCGAACTCATAGCTGATGTGCATTGGGAATACTCTTCTAGTTGATATTGACACCTCAAGTTCATCGGACGAACTTCAAAGACCAAAAATTTTATCAGTGTCGAAAGTGAAACTTCAATTAGACTCGTTCGAATTTGGAAGCAGAAGTGATAGGAGTTTGTGAAATTGTGTAGATTTCCGAAGTGAAGTTTTTGAAAGGAGGAAGGAAGAAAGAATATTAGAGAATTTCGTCAATTTTAAAAGAAGGCAGATTGCCAAAAAAATAGCTTTCATGTTGGACACAATGATGAACAGCAGAGACTATCCGCTGAGACCGGAAAGTTCTCTCCTTATGAGGTTTCCGGTTACCAAAGAAGAAAGATTTTCTGGACATATCGGAGGACCTTTTGTTAAAGCTGCTACAGAATTGGGACTTAATTCATCCACAGAAGCCATAGACATAAACAGTCTTTCTCAAAAAACCAACCACATTTACCAAAGTGTATGTACCTATTTTTATAAATTATCTACATATTCACTCAGAGAAAAAGTTGTCTTGCAACAAAAGTATCGTCCTCTGGGGTGGTTTATCTTGAACCACCTGAATTTGAATTTGCTTCAAGATTAAGTGAAGTTTCTCGCAAGAGGACTGTGTTTGCTGATGTTTTCTGCGAAAGGATTCCTTTTGAGACAAATGCACATCCTCTCAAACTTAGATTTAAGAGGAAATTCCATTTGTTTCAAGACATTCCATTTGTTGAAACAAATTCCACTTGTTTCAACAAATTCCATTTGTTTTTTGTTTTGTCGCAAGAGGACATTTCTCTGAGTGATTTTTATAAATTAAAACAAAAACTTTTTAAAAGGAATTAAAATTAGTTAAAATGTAGAATCCTAATCAGAATAGAATTTTGATTCGGTTTCTGTATTCAAAAATTCAAGAGTGTCAATAACAGTGTTCATAAATTCATAACAAACACTTTACTCGTCCATTGTATTCATTAGTCACATTTGTGTTTCGAAATTTCTAAGGAAAAAGACCATGAATCATAGAAAATATCGCTTTCTATTTTAACTTACAATTGCTTTTCTCAGAAGAGAATTTAATTTCATAAATAGATTCTCTCAGAATAGAAGAAAATCTTTTAAGACTATTAAAAAACATCACGACTAAAGAAAAATTAAAAATCTTCAAAACCGAGCAAAAGAAGGAAAGAAAATAATTTCAATTTTTAGCTCTTTTTTAACTCTTAAAAGTCACAATTTTATTATTGATGGTTCTTCAAAATTTGCTCGGTTGATTTATGGATTGATTGATCATTTAAATATCTTGTAAGACTGATATTCTTAATAATTTTTGCTTTATCATCCAATTTTAAAAAGATGTTATCTATCTAAAAAGAAATTTATCTATTAAGAAACTTCATTAATAAAAATCCTCTTTGCAGGTCGAGGTTGCTGTTGTAAATGGTCGTCTGTTTTGCATCAATGCAATGATCAATTCAGCCTGTTGGTTGAAGATGGTACCCCTAGCAAAAGATTGTCAAAGTTCAAACGTTATCTTGATGATTGCAGATAAAGGTGTAGTGCTTAAAACAATCAAAATCATTCATCCTGGAGAACCTCTGTTAATGTGGTTTACAGAAAATATTCTTGCGATGATGAACATCCCATTCCTTACGCCAAGGCACATTCTAGGTAATTTGAAATCAACAACTTTCATCACCTCCAATAAAAATTGTTTTCCATCAACAAAACCTAACTGATTTTTTTACCTTCCAGGGGAAAACAGGTACACTTGTCAGATTTGCAATTTTGCTTTCGAGTGCCCAAACCCTTTGAAAATCCATCTTGCCCTCAGATGCAATCGTTTGGACTTGAGTTATCTGTGGACGAAGTTAGCAAAAGAATTCCACTCATGCCCAAAGTTACCTCTGACTCTCAACCTCTTCCCCCCAGTTCTACCGTTCAAGTTTGAATTATCAGGATCTCCACGAACGTCCCCGACGGAAATCTATCCGAGGAGAACAACACCAACAATAGCTGAGGTTCTGAACAACAGTGCCAACATCAACAGTCCAACTTCTTCATCTCAAGGGTCTCCAGAATCTGAAAGTGAGAGGCATCCTAGTTCGATGGATGTTCCTCAAGTCCGACGGAACTTGGGAAATTGTCACTCTGCTTTCCAGCCTTATAGCAACAGACCAGTGGTGTATCCTTGTCTTCCGAAAAGAGAAGAACCGATTATGACTCATTATCATCAAATTCAGGCACCGGCTCCATCACCAATACCATCCCGTGTTACTCCTGCTCAACTTGAGACACTCTGCAGCAATTTGGGAAAGTTGAAACAGGGGCACAGATGTTGCTACTGTGGGAAGATATACTCCCGAAAGTACGGCCTGAAAATCCATATCAGGTAAGTTTTACTTAATTATTTTTTGAGCTGTATTGATCAGGTTCCCAACTTATTTGCTGTGTTCTCAATTTATTTACTGAGTTTTCAATTTATTTGCTGTGTTCATCCCAATTTATTCAGGAACCTTAGAAAAAATTTGGTAGCGTATCTAATAAAAATTTTTATTGTTTTTTTCAGGACCCACACGGGATATAAACCACTACAGTGCAAATATTGTCTGAGGCCTTTTGGAGACCCTAGCAATTTAAATAAGCATGTTCGACTTCATGCGGATGCTGACAGAAATACGCCGTACAGGTGTGATACTTGTGGGAAAAATCTAGTCAGGCGAAGAGACCTGGAGAGACATATGCGGTCGAGGCATCAGGAAAATGTGGGCCATGTTTCGGACTACTCCTCTGAAGACCTAGATGTTTAATTTTTTTATTATCCGATAACTTACCGTCCTCTAAAAGTAATTTCGGAACACAATTATTACTCAATTATTAATTCGCCTTACTCAATAACTGCTTCACCGTAGTTAATAATTAATTTATTCTTTTCAATAATTGAGTTACATCGATTTTATTCCAGGAAAGTAAGTTTTTTTTCAAATACTCTAATTAGTTACAATGTCAAAAATGTGATTTAAAAATCGAATTCAGAGCTTTGAAATTGACTCGTTTTTGAATCAGAAGATTTACAAATTCCTGCGCTCTTTACTTTGGTCTTCTAATTCAAAAATAAATTCAATCGACAAGCTTTCAATTTCAGGTTCTTGCGAAGTGAAATTACTTAAAAATTTTAAAGTTCAAAAAAAAAAAAAAAAGATAGTCAAGAAGACCAATTTAAATTTGGTCTCATTCCTTAAGAAAGACTAGAGATCGAAATTCTAGGATAGTTTTTTAATTCTTCAAAATTTGCCTTTGTATAGTTAGGAACAAAAATAGTTTAATTATAATTGTAAGAGAACGACTGTGTTTAGTTCGTATGTAATCGTAAGTATTTCATAAATCCTTAGCTATAGAAAATCTCACTAAGAGTTTGCGTACTGAAAGAAAATCTCTCTTGATACTACAAATATTCTCTCGAAAACTTTTTTTCGTGTGCGATTTTGCACAAATGTTTTTTTTTTTTTTCGTGTTTAAAATTTGTAACCGAGCTGATTCATAAAATTCAAGCACATTACCGTCTAAAATTTTTATAGCTAGGCATAAATATTCTTTTTGTTGAAGAATTAGCATTAAAAAAGTTAATGCTTTCTGGCTTAAATATACTAATAACTTGAGAAAAAAATTGTATATAAAAGAAAAAAAGATAAGAGCTGGCTCTTTTATCTTTCCAATAAAAATTATTATAAGTATTTAATTACATATATTATGTATTTATATATTTTCATGAACCTTAAAAATGTTGAACAAGTTTTTATAAATTATAGACTATACAAGTAATGTAAATAAAATTGTTAAACTATTCACGGATTGTCAGGTTATTTCCTTGCCTTTCAATTATTTGCAAACTTCAAATTTAAAAAATAAATAATTCAATCTTTCATTACATTTTTAAAACCAACTCGATTTATGGTCAACAATTTTTATTGCTTTTTGCAACAAAAGATTGTTTTCGAAAATATAAAAAATTCACTTTTGTCTCTAAACTCTAAAAATATGTGACGGGTGTCATTTTAGATTTATATTCAATACAAATTATGTATTATGCTGAAAATGTTTCGATTTTCGAATTTTATTGCTCCAAATTTTATATTTATTATTAATAAATTGAGAATTAAGGTTTAAATTATGGTCTACTAGGAAAATAAATAATACTATCCTTCATATCGTCAAATTCTTATGGAAACGACACACAGTGGGACAAAAAAGGTACCTGTGGACAAATCAATTTTCAGCTCACAATTTTTATCCGATTTGCAATTTATTTAAAATGAAAGTCTATGAAATTGTGCATTGTCTCATGGTCCGGCCTTTCAGAAGTTTTTTGAAATTTTTTTATTTAACAAACAAAATGAAAACATTTCTTTTTTTTTTGGTTCTTTCATTGCTGCCATTTTGTTGGAAATTTGCTGACCTCACTACAAATGGGCAGAGTCGAGATTTGCCTCGACTCTGCTCATGACTCTAACTCATTAAAAATGTCAACTGCATAAAAAATTTGTTCGGATTGTTGTAAACAAATTAATGAACAAAAGTCATATCTTCTCTATTTGCGATGATAAAGAATTTTTGTCCTATAGTTTTTAAAGGAGATGGAAGTAAAAGAATGTTTATTAAAAATTAGAAGAAGTTAAACATAAATTATTAATTGTTTATAACAATTTAATAAACAAATTTCTAATCAGGCCATTTTCCAATATAAATATTTCGTTTTTTCTAGCAGAATCAATTGCTAGTACCTTTCCAATGTTCCTCCGTTGTAATAATTTGCTATTAGACAACAATTTTATATTATTTAAACAAATTTAATAAACAAATGCATCATTCGGCCATTTTTCAAAAGATAAGTTTCGTTTCTTCGTCAGAATCAACTATAGATCTTTCACTTATGGTTATTTATTATGGATATTGTGATTTTCGATAACAATCATTTATTATTTGAACAAATTTAATAAACAAATACATAATTCCGCCATTTTTCAGTAGATAAGTTTCGTTTCTTGGTTTCTTCAGCAGAATCAACTATGTATCTCTCCTCAATGGTCTTCTGATATGGATATTGTGCTTTTCAATAACAATTGTTCATTATTTAAACAAATCTAATAACAAATGCATCATGTGACCATTTTTCAGTATGTATGTTTCGATTTTTTTGGCAAAATCAACTATACATCTTCCACTAATGGGCATTTACTATAGTTATAGTGCTTTTCAATAACAATCATTCATTAGTTAAACAAATTAAATAAACAAATACATCATTTGACCAATGACAGATGTATAGTTTATTCTGCTAAAAAAACTAAAACACACATACTGAAAACTGGTCAAATGATGTATTTGTTTATTTAATTTGTTTAAATAATGAATTATTTTTATTGAAAAGTACTATAACTATAGTCAATGACCATCAGTGGAAGATGTATAGTTGATTATGCCAAAAAAATCGAAACATACATACTGGAAAATGGTCAAATGATGCATTTGTTTATTAAATTTGTTTAAATAATAAACAATTGTTACTGAAAAGCACAATATACATACCAGAAGATTATTGGAGAGAGATTCATAATTGATTCTGCTGAAGCAACGAAATTTATCTACTGAAAAATGGCGGAATTATGCATTTGTTTATTAAATTTTTTTACATAATGAATTATTGTTATTGAAAAGCACAATATCCATAGTAAATGACCATAAGTGAAAGATGTATAGTTGATTCTGACGAAGAAACGAAACTTATCTACTGAAAAATGACCGAATGATGCATTTGTTTATTAAATTTGATTAAATAATACAAAATTGTTGTCTAATAGCACATTATTACAACGGTGGAATATTGGAAAGATACTAACACTTATAATATTTCTATTGCAAATATTATAAGCTAGCTCTTCCAATATTTCTATTGGAAAATTGCATGATTAGAAATTTGTTTACTAAATTGTTATTAACAATTAATCATTCATGTTTAACTTCTTCTAAGTTTAAATAAACATTATTTTAGTTTCATCTCCTTCAAAAAATATAGGTCAAAAGTACTTCATTATCGCCAATAGAGAAAATATAACTTTTGTTCACCAATTTGTTTACAACAATCCGATAAAATTTTTTATGCTGTTAACACTGCCAGACGACATTTATATGAGTTTCTGCCTCGACTATGGCTATTTGTAGTCAGATCAGAAAATTTCCAACAAAATAGTAGCCATGAAAAAAGCAAAAAAATTTTCATTATTTTGTTTGTTAAATAAAAAATGTTTCAAGAAACTTTTCTGAAAGGTCGGGCGGTGAAACAATGCACAATTTCATAGA
Source organism: Euceroptres primus (assembly GCA_037177015.1). Lineage (NCBI taxonomy): Eukaryota > Metazoa > Arthropoda > Insecta > Hymenoptera > Figitidae > Euceroptres > Euceroptres primus. Next base: position 7,349 of record JBAGKK010047020.1, read on the forward strand.
CTTTCATTTTTAAAAAACTGCAAATCGGATAAACAATGTAGGCTGAAAATTGATTTGTCCACAGGCACCTTTTTTGCCCCACTGTGCGACAGCCCACACATAATTTAAAAGTTTAATAAAAAATTTAGTCTTCTAAATTTTCGAAAACGAACTTTTTTGGAAAATGTTAGTCAAATTTATGTCCATGAACATCTCGACTTTATTTTCCAATTAAAATTAATAAGAAAATAAATCTAGACGTTATTTAAGAGCCGAAAAGGAAAATAGTAAAAAATTTGGATTATCGTAAATATTTTGAAAACAGTGCAAAATTTTGAAAAATACAATAGGACGTTTTTAGAGAACATTTTTAAAGGAACAATTTTCTTTCAATACTTATTCTTTTTATCTCGCATAGTTTTCTCGAAAAACTGAAATATTTTATTTTCAGAAAATCTGCCGCCATTTGGTTAATTTTGAAGTTTTCTCCAATTTTCCGGTAAATTTCGAAAGAATACGAAATAACTCATTGAAATAAAAAAACAAGAGATGAATATCTTAAGTAATGAAATAAACACTGATTTTTTAAAAAAGGTCCCCATTTTTTATTTTTAAAGAAGTAAAAATTTGTGGCCTGTCCTGAAACTGTTTTTGCGTCATGAGGAACATTTCAGCTAAATTAGGTTTTCTTTCTCTGGATTATTATTAACATCTTATACAGAATTTATTAAGTATAAAAATTAAACTCGTCATTTATTATAAATAAAATAAATAAAAAATTGTTTTCTTACGCAACAAGTCAGTTTCGAAAAAGATTTCAAATTTATTAATCCTTCGCGCCACTTCCAGATGCCGCTCTCGTCAACCTGAAAAAATTGAATCGTCAGTCTATATTTCACATTATTCGTGATCATCGAAATTTTTCTAGCAGACGGCGCAATCGCAAATTGTATTTTGCTGCTACTCCTTTTTCGTGATTTTGTTTCTAAAAAAGTAGGATAAAAACAGATAATAAGGTAAGTTACCAACAATATTAACATCTATTGTCTAATATTTCATTCCAAACCTAATTTTGATATTTTCGTATTGTTTGTGTCAGAAAGTTGTTAAAATCAATTTGAAAGTAAGGTTATCCATTTTGTTCTTCAACCTTGTGATGTAACGTTCTCATCGGGTCAAATTTTATTTTGCAGTGATTAATGTTAACATTTTATAATTCATATTTTCAGAATATAAAAAATGGCAACTTTCGCTAGAACTTTGCGTCCTTGTTTGAAATGCGTTCGTTCTCAAATTCGAACCTTTGCTGCTGAACCTTCTGGCAATGAAATGAAGTTCACATTTGCCGGAGCTAATCAGGTGAATTTATTATTTATTAAATTAAGATACAAATATATCTATCGATCGATGCAGTGTCTATGTGTTTGAAAGATGTATAAAAACAAATGAGAACTCTAATGTTGGTTGAAGCGGGTTGGCTTCTGAATTCATATTCCTTCATTTTCGTGATTAAATATATATTTTAATTAATATCTCGAAATCCTCTGAAATGACCATCTTGCACTTATCAGGGTTAAAAACTAGAAATTCTAAACTTTCTTTTAATATACATTTCATGAAAATCTGAGAAAACATGTTTTGACATATTCTACATTTTAATTTTCTATCTAAAAATACTCCATACTTTTAAAAAAGTTGCCATCATCGTAAAATTTGAGATTATCTTTTGAAACCGCTACTTACAAAGTTCTACTTCCACCCATAATATCTTGGCAACTATTGAGTATGGTAATATATGGTTTTGGATTTTCAAAAGGGTCCTATAAAACTATAATTTACCAAAGTTTGAGGGAAATTGGCAGACATTCTTTTTTGGTATGCTCATATGAAATGGAATGCCCCGATTATATAATTATAATATTACAAAATTATAATATTATCAGGGATCACCATCAATCCTCTATTTCCCTATTTTCCCCCTTTTTCCTATTCCTCAAATCTTCTAAAATCACTTTTTTTAGAGTTTCATTCCTTTTTCCCCTTTTTATACAAAGTTCCAAATACTTTTCCAAGAATTATCAGAAATAGAAACTTCTGACATTCAAAAACTTTTTAAATGTTTTCTTAAATTTCTCGTAATTTACAAATTTTCAAAATGAGTTAAAGTCTTCTAAAATCTCTTAAAATCCTTCAGAATACATTTACATTTTTTACATTTTACAAGTGATTGTCGCGAATCATCTGATAGCGAACTGTTATTAATGAAAGCACAAACTCACATTTATGAAACAAATTCCTTTTACCACTTAAATTTAAAAGAAAAACATGGGCAACCAAGAATTTTTTATTACTTTTAAACTATTGATCTGATACAAAGTTGGGAGGTCTAACAAATTTTTTAAAATGCAGCAACATATTTAAACATTTTTCAATGCTCGTACAGAGGTCGCATAAATTTCCACACTCATCCTCAGTAAAATAGAAATTTTGAATTTTATATTCTAGGAGATTATTATTTTGATTCCATTTATCATATTAAAAAACATACTTAAAGTGAGTTGTAACTTTTAGCCCCACCACGCGCGAACAGCTCCACTCTACGATAACATAAAGAAATTAAGTGACAATATTGAGTTTTTACCTGAATTATTAACTCAATTTAAATTGAAAAATTGATTTGGTGTAAGATAATTATTATAAAGTATGATTCGATTCAGTTCAAATGAAAAATAAACTTCAAAATCCAAAATAAATGTCGATTATTCGGATGAAAAAAAATCAGAGTTTACTAGAGAAACTTGATACTGGAATAAATCCAATATCAATAGCAAATTATGTGAGAAGAAAAAATTAAAAAATTTGTTTTAAATATTTTCCAAAACCTAAACAATCAGAAAACTTCATGTGAAAACAATTTTAAT
>JBAGKK010047040.1:0-10248 GCA_037177015.1 Euceroptres primus
TTTTCTCCCTTTGGTTAGAAGATACTCTTAAAGTAAGAATTTCACTTACTTCATTAAGAATATTACTAAGAATATGCTTGTAAGAATATAAAACTCTTAATATTAGAATATCACTTTTTCGGAATCACGTAGAACAGTGTCTATATTATCTATAAAGTATATCTAATTCGATTGCCTTATTACCAGCGATAACTCAGTGGTAAGCAGTCAGCAAAGTTGAGTTGCCAACGAGTCGCCTCGTGTTATTGACTTTGTAACTTCCGAGAACACATCCGGAATTGTGTCGAACTTGATGAGAAGCTCCAGCTTCTTATTGGGGTCGTTCATTGAACACAAAAGCAAACAAAGAAAAGTTTATCTGTCAGTTCCGACTTTGAGAGGTGTTCAGTGAAGGGAAGGAGAGTCGAGAAATTGGTATAGAGAAAGGAAGTTAGGGAAGAGAAAAGTGGTAGGAGAATGATACGAAAACCCACATCTCGTACTCTACACTTGCGACATGAACCAGGTGTTGCGAATTTGCGTTTTCATGAAAATCATGCCGTTGGGAAGTTCGTATATTTCTGTCAGAAACGAGTAAAACAAGAAATGAGAACGTGTGTAAAATATGGCTCTCAACTATTAAAACCAAACTTGTTTCTTCTCGACATTTAAAGAGGAATTGATAACCTCTTATTATTTATTCTGTAAATCACAGATTTACAAACTATTTCTAAGCTATGTTGTTAAAATGTTAATGGAAAATCCTATTTCCCTGCTGTTAACCGAAAGTAAAAGGTCTTTTATTATCATGCATTTCATTTAATGTCATTTAACCTTTAAACTTTAAATGAAAATGGATGTTAACGACTTCATTTTCACGATGGAGGGAAAATGTGATCAGAATTGTGACAAATGTAAATTTTACTGCACTGTATTTAAATAATTCAAATGGAGTCACGGAGTTTTGCAATTATTAAATGAATTAATTTCATAAATTTCATGCTTTGTTGTTTATGACACTGTATTAGTAACGCGATTTGAGGGCTTCTGTAATGTGTTGCGTTTCGTGTGACGCTTAGCGGAATATTAAGTCGATAATGCCAGATGATGGACTTAAATCATAATGGCTAATTTCACCCGCAATGATGTTTCATGTTATACATACGAATAGCTTTCTTGTTGAGTAAGCTTCCTGTGATGCGGAAGTGACAAAGGGATTTGAATAATTTATATTGATTAAATCAAGCTGAGCTCTCTCGCCTCTTAAAAAACCAGACCATGTTATTTCATTTTATATAATGTCACTTCAATATATATTCGTTATTTAATTTATCACTTTTAATAATAAAGCTTTAAGTTTCATATTTATAAAATTGATTTAAATATAGATAGATAGGGATTAAGGATTAAGGATTATATTTAAGGATTAATTTCTTTTATACGTCGCATATAAAAGGTTTTTTTTTAAGTCAAGATGTTTTTCGATTTTTCTTAAATTTAGGAGAAATAATAGAGCCTTCCTTTGGACCACTATAGTGTATCTTCTTTACATAAATTTCCTTCAGTGAAATCTTGAGTGAAATTAAATGAAAGACTTAATTGAAATTCCGGTGGTTAAAAAGCAAATTCTATGTGTCTAGGTTTTTACTAGACAGTTAGTATTTAGTGAATCGTAATTTTAGTTGCCAGAGTAGTTTTATGTGTCAGTTGAAATAGTGACCCAAATTGTCTTGCTATATACGCGAGTTGAGATTCTACCACTGGACAGCTTCCAGATTTACGAAGACAATTCATGATTTGTGGTCCGTGCTTTGGACACACCCCCTGGAGAGCATGTACCTTATTACCATACAGAAAATCTGAATCCCTTGTAATTTTGTAATTTTCACTTTTCTCAAGGAAAATGTGAAACTCCTCGAAGATATAAATATTGAACAAGCAATCCTTTGACAAGTTTATGATTTTAGATATTTAGGAGCCACAGATTTTGGACCAAAAATCTTCATCATTCATACACGCTAAAAAAATTTAAAAGATCTTATTATATTTTGCTATTTTTCAGATAAGAGGAGATTAGAAAGTTATTTTCAATAATCGGGGAAAAATAAAATTAGTAGCGAAAGAGAATTTTGTTGGATTTATTATTAGATTCGATATTATTGATAGTTGAGATATAAGTATCCCAGATATGATTTGTATGATGTCGATAGGTCGACAGTTGATCCTGAAAGTTTTCATTTTCGAAAACACCATCATACGTGATTGAAGTAACGAATGAGCAGATAAGGGAGAAATTGCCATGCTATCGTACATCCTGCAGCATCGTAAATTCACGGGTTGTTATTCAAGAATCAGAAGAAAAAGGGAGGGAATATCTTGCATGAACTTGGAGAGAACAGGAGAGAAGTAGAAACTTGGGGTGAGTTTCTTCGTTCGTTGACCTGACCAGACAAATCGTGTTCCGAAGATTTAAGATTACGTATTTATTCTAATTTACAAAAGTAAACAGAAAATAAAACACAAATTTTCTAAATTCACTTTATTTTACTTATCATATTCATGAAATAAGAATAAGATATAGAATTACTTTTCTGGAATTGCAATTCTTTATTTCGATTCTATTGTTGTCATTTTACAGAAGTTTTTCTCTTTACTCTGTCACGAATTATTTTTCTTGGAGCATTCTTAAAAACAGGAAGTTTGTTTTTACTTAAATTTATACAAATGTTAATTTAATAATGCAATTACATATTGTAGGTTATAGATTAATTTATGGAAGGTTAATTTTGCTTGTAATTTTCATAATGCAAATAAGTAACTTTTGCTTCAATTAGAAAAAATAATTATATTTTCTATTACTTTTATTTATTATTTTATTTATACACGGAAAGAAGTACCTAGTGAGAATAACTGGCTGAATCAGTACCGCGGCTTTTCATCCAACGAAATAGTTTAAATGACTATTCCGGGTAGAATTTACTATCTGAGTTAGTGGAAAAAATAATTTAAAATTGTAAAATGCCATATTACAATTTGAAATTGTTTTTTTCATATTCAAATGTCAAATTTTACAATTTTAAATTGTTTTTTCCACTAGCTCAAATCATTGGTCTTACAATGGGAAATAGTAAATCCTACTATAAATAGTAATTTGAACTATTTTGTTGGACGAAAAGCCGCGGTACTGTGTGTACAGAAAGTCTTACTGGTTTAGTCAGTAATTTACACTAGGTACTTTTTTCCGTGTAAATAGATAAATGTGTGGAAGAACTGCATTAACCCGTACACTGCACCTTTTTGGTTATTTGTGCTAAATAATTTTTTTCAATTGCCATATGTTTTTCTCCATGAAAACAGTACAAAACAGCATTTTGGAAATTTTTGAAACATTCGCTTTCTCAATTTTTGCGGCGAAATAAACAAATTTAAAAAAATTTCGATGTAGAAAAGTTTTTCTTGGAATACTTTAGTGTTTGTTAAATTTTTCCAGAATATTAAAAATGAAATTGGAAAAGATATTTAGAAAATTTAAATTTGCATTTGACCACTCCAGTAGACAGATCCAGTCAATGAGTTATTACAATTTATGGATTAAATTTAGTAATTTAGAGAAAAGTATGTCGGAGAGGTAATAAATGTAACGGAAAATGCGATTTTGTAAAATATCCCTCGCAGTATACGCGGCAAAAGTGTGATGAAAAAATAACGAGTGACAGTGAGTTCTCTGTCTCGGTATTTTAATTAAATAAAAAATAAAAACAGCAGTGAAAATAGATACCAAATTAAGAAAAACGGATATTTTGACAAGTCCAGAGTAGAATTACAAAGAGACTCGTTGTGCATCATTATATTTACCATTATATTTAAAGTATTTCAAAAAGGTAAATAAATGTAACGGAAAATGCGATTTTGTAAAATATCTTTCGCAGTATTCGCGGCAAAAATGTGATGTAAAAATAACGAGTAACAGTGAGTTCTCTGCCTCGGAATTTTAATTAAATTAAAAATAAAAACAGCAGTGAAAATAGATACCAAATTGAGAAAAACGGAAATTTTGACAAGTTCACAGTAGAATTACAAAGAGACTCGTTTTGCGTTATTATATTTACCACTTTTATTATGTTATATTATCTTAATTTAATATCAGTTTTGCATTTTATTTTAGCAAACGAAATCCTTTGTAGTAAGTTTGAATCGGAAGAGAATTTTTCTTTTATTTTTACTGTAAAATAATAACCAAAATTGAACTTTGTATAGTATTTAATCTGGAAAGTAAGATTGAAACCTTGAATAAATACTGGGAGTCCCCTGATAGTGTATATTCTTGTTGACAAGTCGTGAACGGCACGTGGAGTGGTGGGAGAATTTATTCATAAGACAAACATTCTGAGAGTATTTAAGTATCGCAGTTTTGATAGAACATCAGTTTTAATTTTTTTATTCTCGAATGTGTCAATAGATAACGATAAAACGGGAATTTGTCAGCCGAGAAAAGTTTACGTAAGTTTTTGCCAAAATCTCTCAACTAATTTTCAACCCAAATAGATCAGTGATTTCTAACCTTGTTTGTAATCGGCTAAATTAGTTTAAAATATATATAGACAAAAACAGTTCTTTTATATAATTTAAAGATGATAAAGAGTTGTTTGATCTAGAATAATCAAAATAATTGCTACTAATTCCATTGAAAATCACTGTAGAAGTTACATTATTTTACCCGAATTTTATGTTTTTAGTGTTTTGGAAATTAATTATTGCTGGAAAACAGATGATATCATCATGGGCAAAAGGTGTTTTTTATTTCTAATTGTGACTTCAATTGCGTCATCAGTTCAACCGTCAGGTAAATCAACTTCATACTCATCTTGAAGAACCCCATAATGAAACGTAACTTTCATCAGGAAATAGCTGGAACAAAATAGTTTTTTTCTCATTTTTGCAACTAACGTACTGGTCACGAGTATCAGACCGCTTCACTCGCATCACATCGGAAAAGAATTCTTGTCCTTTACATTTAATAACTCGGGAAGGAAACGAGACTGTAACTTTTTGCAAAAAACATTGAAAAGATTAAGAAATTTCGCGTTGAAAGAGTGAATAATAGAGCGTTTAATATGAATAATTTTAGAATATTCTTAGTCAAGATAGAATTTAAGAAAACTAGAAGGAAATAATGTGCTAGGTGACAAATTTTCCACTCATTTTTCAATTCCTGCAAAAATGTAGAAAAGATTTAGGAGAATTTTGAGAAAATTCATAGTGGTACTTTAAAGTATAAGCTTCAAAATGAAAACTAGAAACCAAATATCTTTGGGTCACTCCATGAATGATCATCTGAAATCGATTGCGGTCTTATTCCAGAAAAATTTTTTAATTGGTCTATAATTATTTCTTATATTTCTAGATTCGATTCGTGTATTTTAAGTATAATAAATTATTTTTCATTAAGCCAGAAAAATGTTTTGAAAACATGTGGACGTGTGAAAAATGGCGATAGTCCGTCATATTTAAAATAAATTAAATACTAAAGTTACTGATTTAAAATTAAGTAAAGAAAAACAGTGCGATTAAAAATTATTTAAATTTATTATCCATAATGCTATTTTGGAGTTATAGTTGGAATAGGAGAGGAAAAATGTGTTTGAAGTGACCTGTCAAAATGTGTTATTTTCGTAAAGCTTGATAATTTATTACAAGCAAGAAATACTACCGAAAATTTTAAAATTTGTTTCAAAACAAAGATTAATACCAACCTTTTGTACGGTATTCAGTGAAATTGCTTATCAAGATTTTCGTCTTCGAAAACTTGAAAATAAGCAAAAACACAACTTTCAAACCCGCGTATTTCCGAATATACATTTTTTAAAAAAGTTTTATCTATGCGAATAAATTATTTACACTTATATCACAAAAACTTCGTGGATGTACTTCGCGTGGTTTTTTTTAAATCGCGTTTAAAATTTTGTTTTGACCGACCAATTTTGACAGACTTAACCAAAGTAGGTAAAGCAAACTGAAGCAAACCTACGGTCGGTCGAGACAAAATTTTTAACGCGATTTAGAAGAAACCCACATAAAGTACATCCGCGACGTTTTTATGAGTGATAGATATAAGTCTAAATAATTTATTCGCATCGATGAAACTTTTTTAAAAATGTATATTCGGAAATATGAGAGTTTGAAATTTTGTTAATTTGTTAATTGTTGAAAGTGTGTTAATTTTCAGGTTTTCGAAGACGAAAATCTGGAGAAATAAATTTTGATGAGCAATTTCACTGAATACCGTGCAAAAGGTTGGTATTAATCTTTGTTTTGAAATAAGTTTTAATATTTTCGGTAGTGTATTTTGTTTGTAATAAATTATCAAACCTTACGAAAATAACACATTTTGACAGGTCACTTCAAGCACATTTTTCCTCTCCTATTCCAGCTATAACTCCAAAATAGCATTATAAATTTAAATTTAAATCATCCCTAATCGTACTTTTTTTCTTTACTTAATTTTAAATAAATAACTTTAGTGATTAATTCATTTTAAAAATGACGTACTATCTCCATGTTTTACACGTCACATGATTTCAAAAATTTTCTCTGGCTTAATGAAAAATAATTTATTATACTTAAAATACACGAATTGAACCTAGAAATATAAAAAATAATTATAGATCAATTGAAAAATTTGGTAAAATATGACCGCAATCGTTTTCAGATGATCATTCACGGAATGACCCCTTTACTAATCATCTAGTAGTAAATACAAATGTGCTATCATATTTTTATTTTCGCGAGACTCCATGAACATGTTAGTGAATGCGAGCAAAGACTTGATCGTCGCATGTTTAAAACTTGAAGCAGGACCGTCTTGTACATAAAACAATTTTGGGAACAAGGGGCACCTTTTTTATTTCTCGCTATGACTTTAAAATCTAATTAAATTACAATTAATTATTTATTTAAATTAATTATTAATTTCTATTTTATATAATAATGCAATGATTCGTTAATTCTTTTTTTATTTGAAGTAATTTTAATCTGATTCTCTATAAAAATTTGAATTTCGGCAAAAATTTATTTAGAATTTCGATATTTCATGATCAAAATATTCATTTATATATCAAATTTAAAATTTAGAAATTTCATGATCAAAATATTCACTTATATATCAAATTTATTATGTATTATAAAATTTCACATTAAAAAATATGTCTTTTTAAAATGCTCTGTATTACAAAATATAATCAATGGAAAAATTTATCTGATGACTGTTAGTAAAATATATAAATTAAATTACTGGAACGTGAAATGCAACATAAACAGTGTAATGCGCTTTAAGAAAACAATAAATTAACAAAACTGAAGATCGGTGACAAAAATTTTTTAAAAATTTTTCTATGTCGTAATTTTTTGAATTCAATATTGTGATGAGGTTGTATCTTTCAGTAAGGCTTGATAACAAATTTTCTTCTCCTTAATGTGCTTGATTCTTTTAAAATCTCTTATTAAAATACTCCGGCATGATGCTAGCGTATACTCCAGCTCCCAAATATTTTCTTAAACATTTTTTTTTAATAAATAAAATAACAAGCAAAACGTAAGAAAAGAAAAGATACAGCACCTAAAATAATAATTATACATAAATTCATTGATTTTAAAATTAAATTCATAATTAAAACACTACCTATTTATAAAGTACACATGCATGTATGTTTATACGCATACACGAGGGTATGTATGTCTCCCGGTAAGAAGGGGTCGATTAAAGTGGATAGAATGGCATTTATAGAAATGAACATTTTAATGCCTTTAAATATCAAATCAATTCCGTTTTTATCCAAATGCCATTCAATACGTGTCATTGTCATAAAACTTGTCTCTATCATTTTCACAATCCACAAAGTTCTTTTTAATGATGATGATTGTTATTAACAATCATCAGATAAATTTTTCCATTGATTATATTTTGTAATACAGAGCATTTTAAAAAGATATTATATTTCTTAATGTGAAATTTAATAATACAAAATATATTTAATATATAAATGAATATTTTTATCATGAAATTTCGAAATTTTAAATAAATTTTTGCCTGGATTCAAAGTTTTATCAAGAATCAAATTAAAATTACCTCAAATAAAAAAAGAAATAACAAGTTATTGCATTATGATATAAAATAAAAATTAATAATTAATTTTAGTAAGTAATTAAGGGTATGTAATACATAATAACGTCTCGAATTACCGACCGATTTTTTATTTTCATTCAGCGGGTTTATTAAGAGAGAAATGCAAATATAATGTTCAAATTTTGGGAAATAATAAAGAATATGTTTATGCATAGATGACTGGTGCGTTTCAGTTATTATTTCGAAAAAAAATTTCAAAAATAATTTTTTTTTTCAAAATACAAATTGAAACGCACCAGACATCGATTCCTTGATATATTCTTTATTATTTCCTCAAATTTGAGCATATTATGTTCGCATATTTCTTTTAATAAATCCGTTAAATATAAATCAAAAATCGTTCGGTAATTTGTGACATCATTATGTATGAAATACCCTGAATTGTCATTTAATTAGATTTTGAAGTCATAGCCATAGTCATAGTCATAGTCTAAACATGCAACGATCAAGCCGTTGCTCGCATTCACTACATGTTGATGATTAGTAAATACCAATTTGGAGTTTCTAGGTTTCATTTTGAGGTTTATACTTTAAAGTACCGCTATGATTTTTTTTCAAAATTCTCCTAAACCTTTTCTAAATTTTTCCAGGAGTTAAAAAAGGGTCGAAAATTTGTCATCTAGCACATTATTTCCTTCTAGTTTTCTTAAATTCTACCTTGACTAAGAATATTCTAAAGTTATTCGCATGTGGCTCTTTCGACGCGAAATTTCTTGATATTTTTAATGCTTTTTGCCAAAAGTTACAGTCGCGTTTCCTTCCCATTCTAAAATATTTTTAACCTACTTCTTATTGTTTAAACAATTTCCATTTGTTTGTATGAAATTAACGCTATGTGTTATTTAAAAATTTTAAATAACTGATAGCTTTCAGAATCTGATATAATTTTTAGCAGGCTTTGAGAAAAAAATTGTTTAAACAAATAGAAATTGTTTAAATAATTAGAAGTAGATATTTTATAATGGTTGATAATAATTAAATTAGTTGCAAAAATTAGTAAAGACTATTTTGTTCCAGCTATTTCCCAATGAAAGTTACGTTTCAACAATGAAACATTGTTTAAGCAATTTAGAAAATTTTAAAATAAGTACATTAGGGATTAATATTTCTTAAATAACTCATAGCCTACAGAATATGCCATAATTTCAGGCAGACTTGGAAAAAAATTGTTAAAATAAATAAACATTGTTTAAAGAATCAACAATTGTTTTAAAAAACTCGTATTTTGTTCCATTTTGCCAAATAATTATGGATTTTTAAAGAAAATGGGCAAACGGAGGGATAAAAATAAAGTTACAAAACTCTCATTCGTTATTTAAGGGGGTGGTTTTTGGGGCCCCACAAAGGGAGCTTATGGAACTTAATCGGACTGGTTTCCCCATAAAAAATCCAAAATCGGTTTTTTGAGACACCCAACTGCAGACGCTAACCAATGTTCAATAAATAATCTTTCCTGTATTTATATTTCAGGAGAAATTCCTGTTTCAGAAGTTCAAATCGTTTCTCGAGAACAATGGTCGGCCCAGCCTCCAACAAAACCCCTGGCAAACTTGAACCTACCTGTGAAATACGTAATCATTATCCATACAGTTTCAGATCCCTGCGATTCACAATCAGCTTGTACCGAAAAAGTGAAAGCAATTCAAAACTATCATATTGAAACTAGACACTGGTCAGACATAGGCTACAGTTTCCTTATTGGTGGCGACGGCCTGGCATATACTGGTCGAGGTTGGAATCATGGGGGAGCACATTTATTAAGTTATAATGATAAAAGTATTAGCATCTCTTTCATTGGTACTTTCAATGATGTAATACCACCTCAGAAACAACTTCATGCTGCTCATAAGCTCATCGAATTTGGTGTTAAACTAGGTAAAATAAGTCCAGATTATATTCTTTTGGGTCATCGCCAGGTTTCCGCCACTTTAAGCCCTGGTGATGCTTTCTATCGTATCATCCAGACTTGGTCACACTGGTCTCCAACACCTTAATTAATTTTATTGTTTTACAGAATAAAATTGTCAATTTTATAACTTCTTGAATTAATATTCAAGAACATCATAAATTAGTTCTATATTAAATAT
>JBAGKK010047049.1:0-10248 GCA_037177015.1 Euceroptres primus
AAATTTGAGTAGAATTCTTGTAAAGATTCTATAGAATGCATTCTACATAAATTCTATAGAATTTTTCCACCTGGGAACCTATTATTTAATGACCAGGAAGAAATGTTCGATGACCGGGAAATGACCGGAAATTTTTTTCGTCGGTGAAAACTGGCACCCTGATGATATAGATCGAATCCATTTCAAATCAGGCAGGTTCAACACTTGAAGTCGTAGAATCTCTTGGTTACAAAATATGTTGTTTTTTAGAGGAAATTAGGCGATACGTATTTTTGCGATTTGGGAAAAAAAAATTTTCTACGAAGTTATGGGTATTCAAATGTTTTGCTTTGTTTTTTAAAAAAACCGAATTTTTTTTTTAAACTTCTATAACTTTTGATCTAAATAAGATATTTAAGGTTTCTTCCTACATTCTAGTAGCGTTTATCGTTTTTCTTTCGAAATCCGCCAGAATATTTAGAAAATGTTCATAATTAACAAAACGGCGGCAGTTTTTCTGAAAATATTTATAGTCGATTTTCTCAAAAAAACCCACACTCATATTTTTTGCCATTTTTTTGTACTATGGAATTTTCGTATTTTTCTCGAAAACAAATGCAGATACGAAAAAATGTTTTAAAAATATTTTGCACAATTAAAAAAGTTCTACAAAGAGTTCTCTTACTAATTTATGATATCTTACACCATTTCCGAGAAAAATAAAAAAAATTAAATTTTCATACACAAAAAAAGTTTCTTCGCCCTGGTTCATAGAAATACCCATAAATAAATAAAATAAACACCTAAATACCCATAAGTATCAATACCCATATTTTGTTAAATAGTTTTAAAGAATGTACGTTTATATAAAGAAGACTTTCTGTGAGTTTTACGTGGGCTAAACAATTTTTATGTCTAGAAAATTATTTTTCATAAAATCGAATTTTCAAATTTTTTGCTAAAGCGATTCAAGTTACAAAAATAATATTAAGACTAAAAATTGTTTGCCTAAAAAGTTTTTATATTCAATATATTTAAATATTTTTCACATTTACCCTGACATTTTTCAATAATGTACAAAAACTTCGTTTGAATCTCAGTTTAAAAAAAAATAAACAATACCTGGGCCCACGTTCCCAGATTTTTATTATACATTTATTCAGATTTTTCATTAGAGTTCTCGATATGCGAAAAGGAATCATTGGATTCTGTAGATAATTTAGGAACCCAATCGTGTTTAGCAGTTTTGGCTATGTAAAAAGTTTTCATATCACCTTCATCAATCTCCATCTTCCATATGTGACATTTTTGTATTCCCGGGATGGACGGCACCTTCTTCCACTCTCGCGGTTTCATTCGTCAAAAGTTTTTTAGGCAAACAATTTCTTGTCTTGACATTATTTTTGTAACTTAAATTGTTTCAGCAAAAAATTTGAAAATTCGATTTTATGAAAAATAATTTTCTGGCCATAAAACTGTTTAGCCCACGCAAAACTCACAGGCAGTCTTCTTTATATAAACGTACATTTTTTAAAAATGTTTTACAAAATAACAAGGTGGGTATTTCCATAAATCAGAACTCAAGAAAATTTGTTTGTGCATGAAAATTGAATTTTTTTATTTTTCTCAAAAATGGTGCAAGATATCCTAAATGAGTACAAGAACTTTTTGTATAACTTTTTTAATTGTGCAAACTATTTTCTTAACATTTTTGTGTATCTATATTTGTTTTCGAGAAAAATGCGAAAATTCTATATTATGAAAAAAATTCTCCTTGCTACAAAAGTTATTTGAAAGTTATTTCGCAGAAAACTCACAAGATTTCTTCCCTATGATAGTACAAATTAAAAAAAAAAAATTTGCCAAAAAAATAAGTGGGTTTTTTAAGAAAATCGACTATAAATATTTTCAGAAAAAACCACTGGCATTTTGTTAATTTTGAACCTTTCTTTAAATTTTCTTACAGATTTTGAAAGAAGACGATAAACGCTACCAGAATCTGGGAAGAAATCTTAAATATCTTAATTAGGTCACAAGTTATAGAAGTTTAAAGAAAAAATTTGGGTTTTTTTGATAAACAAAGCCAAAAATTCAAATATCCATAACTTCGACGAATTTTTTTCATAAATTGCAAAAATACGTATGGCCTAATTGCCTCTAAAAAACAACATATTTTGTCCCCGAGAGATTCTGCGACTTCAAGTGTAGAACCTGCCTGATTTGAAATGGATTCGGTCTATAATATAATATAATATAATTCAATATGATATAAACTCTCTTGTTATGAGAATGTAAAAATACTAGCATCTTATAAGAATTTAGTCCTAAACGTTCGTAAATTTCACTTCTATTTACTTAAAGTTTAAAATCACCATTGACTTTTCAATGATATTAAAATTCGCAGATTTGTGTGAAAGCGAAATTTGAACGCTTTTATACTACATTTTTGTCCGTATTAAAAAAAGAGGAAAACATACAGTAATAATGTAATAATTTGAAAAGCGACTTTTAAAATTATTATTATCGACGCAACACTCGATTTGTTCGTAACAAACCTTAGATATGATAAGTGAAAAAATATGAGAACGAAGATCCATCGTTTGAAAATATGTTGTGGCACAATTTATATCCACGTTTTTTTCACCTCAGTTAGACAGTTGTGTGCGCAGAGAAAAAATTAATCTGATTCGTTACGTTTCCGGCGGAGATACTATGTATATAGAACGAACTTTCATTCTTCATTGAAATCTTCAAATATTTATCTCCAATCTGCAGGTAAAAGTGGTTTTAATAATATACCCAGTGTGCTTCAATATTTGGACCAAAACTATGTAAAACGAAGAAAAATTGAGAAAATTATATTTATTCTATATGAAATTTTGTGGATTATATGATGTTTATTTTTAAGATTGAATTGCGATTTTTTTACAAACTTATTCGAATAATGGACTCTTAATTTTTGTGCGTGGAAGGCAGGGAATTATCAATTTTGGCTAAGCAGACTTATCTTTTTTCTCGTACAGCCTATATATTTTTCAGCAATGTTACGTCTGTCTGGCGTGACAGTTCTTACTCCTCTTCAGAATTCTATTGTTTTCAACAATTTGTCATTGTCATGCAAAGAAAAGCAATCTATTAGATTATTTACTGTTCCGTAAGCTTCAACAAGTTGAAATAGGGGAAATTATCCTATTGAAAATAGTATATATATATATATTATATAATATATATATATATATATAGAACCAATTTCGGTTAGCCCACGTTAAATTTGAATTATTTTCAATTCGCAAAGACAACTTTCATAACTACTTTTATATTATCTTTTCGCGTTAGCTCTCTAAAGTCCCCACTCTGATTTTCGAGTTGGCACCTAGCGCCGCGTATACATACTAAACCGAGGTGCCAACTCGAAAAGCAGATTTGGAATTTTAGAGAGCCAATGCGAGAGTGATTCTTTTAAAAGCAGTTATCTATTTATAAATTGATTCTTGAATGTTGCAACATTTTTAAGATATAAAATAAAAGATGAATCATTTATGTATATCGATTGGGATAATGCTTTAACTTTGATAATACGAGAAAATTGGAGAGTAGTTTGTGTTTTCTCAGTACTGATTCAGTGTGTACTGAGAATATTCTTTATACTGCGTTAGTATGTGCAAATTCGCCTATCATTAGGAACTCTGTAACTCTCACAGGAATTGCAGACCTACTGCCTAGTAATTATGGCTTATGAAATTGGCATCGGACAGCTGTTTTTTCTCCCATTAAGTAAACTCAACACTCAGAAAGAAATTTTGTTCATTCACCAAAATCATTTGGTTGATTTAAAAAAAATTTGTTGTTAAGTGAACACAATTCTTGTTAAGTAGACAAAACTCGTTTGCTTCAATCAACCAAAGTTTTTGGTTTATCTTATACAAATTAATTTTACAAAATAGTTTGTTGGTTGAAAAAAATGATTTGGCTGAATCCACTAAATGATTTCTTTATTTATTTTATTTATTTAAATAAAGTTTCAACAAAAAATCTGTAGGGAATCCTTCTAGTCTAAAATTTAATATTTGTAAAATATATGATAAAGAAAGCAGGCCGGAAGGTAATCTGTTAAGGAGCAGCAAAAGGCTGAAAATTGGAAGCTCGCCTGATAGGAAGTTTATAGATTTTTAGAATGTCTCGTCGAAAAGGACTTGAAGAGTTAAGAAATTGATTTTTTTTTGTTTTTTCAGTAGAATGCCTTTGCAGCTGGTTTAGAGTTTTTTTTTCATATTGAAGATGAAACTTTTTGGCTTAAGAAAATGTTACTTGCTGCAAAGCTAAAGGCTGCTATAATAATAATAATAAAATTATTTTTATTCATTTTATAAGTTTAGAATCTTTTAAACTATTGTATAGTACAATAATAAAGTAAAATACTTTAAAGTTTTATTATATTTAACGCCAAAGACTTAGAATATTATTTTCAACTCTAGACTGATATTATAATATTAGTCAGCTAGATTTATGTACTAAAATTTGTGGTTTTACCTTAACGTCAAATTGCTTCGGCATTTGCAGAAATATTCTAGCGACGTGAAACTTGACTGGAAAAGGAGTTTTTTCTTCTAGGACACCCAATGTATTCTCTTCTTTAGTACTGTTGAGTTCCGAGCATAAAGTGCTTGATCCTAGCCAAAATCCGTTCCCGAAATGGAATTGAGAGGAGTATCTGCCACTGGCATCTGACACTAGAAATAAAATGAGTAATTTATAAGCAAAGCATTCTTCCTTAATATGTAGTGAAAACAACCTATAGGAAAATTCATGTCATATATTCTAAAATACAAATACTAATAGGTACTAATATCCAATAAAAACATGGCACTTGCAAAGAGTTCAAAAAAATTTCACATTACAATTCGTGAGATAAAAAATAGGTTGCCAAGTGAAATATACAATTTTTTTAAAATAAAGAAAAATTATAAAATAACATCTGATGTAGGAAAAAAAATTAATTTCAATAAATATATTGAAAAAAAATTAACTTGGTAGAATTTAATTTCAATAAATATATTTTTTTTAAAAACTTGTATGATTAATTAATAATTTAACGTAAAATATCCTACCAAGTAAAAATTTCTTTTTCAATATATTTATTGAAATTAATTTTTTTTCTTCTATTAGAGGATTCTATTGGAACGATTGAAAAATCCCGATAAAGGAAATTCCCAACACTGCAAAATTACCGAAAAAAATGCCGAAAAATAAAATTCTCGACTTTATAAAATCGCCGACAGTATAAAATTCTCGACACTGGAAAATTGTCGACACTAGAAAATTCCCAACAGTTTATACTTTTACCGAAATTAAATATTACCGACACTGCAAAATTCCCGAAGGAAAATTGCCGTTATTGTAAAATCATCGACGCTGTATCATTCCTGACACTAGAAAATTCCCTACATTAGAAAATTGCCAAAAAAAGTTAAAAATTGTTTTATTAATTAAATAAATAATTTAAATAATAATTTATTAAATGAATTTATTAAAGTTATTTTGAATTTTTTAACTATTTTAAATTAAATTATTATTCAAATTATTTATTTATTTATTTATTAAAACCATTTTTAATTTTTTCCGGCAATTTTTCAGTGTCGCGAATTTTACAACATCAGTGATTTTACAATAACGGCAATTTTCTTTCGGGAATTTTCCAGTGTCGGTTATTTTCAATTTCGGTAAAATTATAAACTGCCAGGAATTTTCTAGTGACTGCAATTTTCCAGCTCTGAAAATTTTATATTATTCGCGATTTTATAATTTCGGGAATTTTATTTTTTGGCAATTTTTTTGTGATAATTTTGCAGTGTCGTGAATTTTCACGAATGTATGACCTTGTTTGTGAAAAATACAACTTTCCTTATGTATAAATCTTTTTTAACCTCGACAACTTTTTGCATGTGCCACGTTTTTGTTAGAGTTTCACAATTTTTTATATCTTTTAATAATAATAATTAAATTTGAACATTTTAAAATGTTTTTTCGTTAATGGATCATAAAAATTGCAAAATTATAATTTTTAATCTTTGCTCACTTCTCGAGAGTCAAATCGATTGAGCCGATTTAAATGAAAATTGGATGGTATATCCACTGCATCATATTCTTGATTCGTTTTTGAGAATTATTCAATATGTTCATTATATATAATGAACATATATTTTCTGC
The DNA here is from genome assembly GCA_037177015.1 of Euceroptres primus. Classification (NCBI taxonomy): domain Eukaryota; kingdom Metazoa; phylum Arthropoda; class Insecta; order Hymenoptera; family Figitidae; genus Euceroptres; species Euceroptres primus. Next base: position 6,187 of record JBAGKK010047049.1, read on the forward strand.
GTATATATATATATATATATATATATATATATATATATATATACAGAGATATTGTTTATTTTACAAAAGTTTTTTTTTGCATTTTTTATAAAATCTTAAATATCTTTTTAAGTAATGAACATATTGACAAATCTTTAAAAATCAATGAAGAATATGACATTGCACATATACCAAACAATTTTCATACAAATCGGTCTAGCTGTGAGCAAATACTTAAAAATCTAATTTTTTAAATAAAATATTTAAAACTAAAATTATTCGCTGGATTAAAAACTCCTGTGAAGTATGTGTAAAGAATGATGCCATTAACTTATTCTGTAAGTTAGAAGTCATACGTATTAACATATGAGTCATTAACATTATGAGTCATCAAAATTGAAAAATTAAAATTTCAAATCTTTGTTCATCTCTACATTCAAATCTATTTGACCGATTTGCATGAAAATTGGGTAGTATATTTGCAACGACATATTCTTAATTTAATTTTAAGGATTTTTCAATATATTCATTATTTACAGAGATATTGATTATTATTTTGTGAAATTTGTCTTTTTAAATAAAATTTTCAATATCTGTGTAAATAATGAATATATTGAAAAATCCTTAAAAACGAATCAAAAATATGATGTTGCAGATGTACCTTCCAATTTTCATGAAAATGGTTCGAGTAGACTAGGCTCTAGCTTAAGCAGATACTTGAAACTCTAATTTTTAAAATAAAATATTTAAAGTTCAGAAATTATTTGAAGGATTAAAAATTCCTGTAAATTATATTTGAAAAATGATGCCATTAATTCATTCTGTAAGTTAGAAGTCCGTTATTTCAAAATCGTAAGACGTTCACTCATGGAAACAGTAAAACTTAGAATTTCAAATCTTTTCTCAATTTTACTGTAGGGTGTCGCACGAAATCCCGATTTTTCGATTTTCCGAAACCTTGAAGCGGAAATTTCTTTCTCATGGAGAGAAAGTTATTCTGAATTTTTTCGGATTTTTAGAAAATTGTTTAGAGGTCGGTAAAGTTGATTTTTGTCGGAAACGCGACCTCAAGAGTGTAATAATTTTTATTTTCTATAGTTTTAAATTTTTCATCAAAACTAAAGGCAATATTTCTTCTTAGAGGTGTGCAAATACTCTCAAATTTTTGTCATAATGAACAAAAAATTTTAAATGTGTTTTTAACATTCTTAAAGCATCGATTTTGAGATAAATTTAAGTTTTGGAGGTTAAAATCGACCGTAAATTTGTTTTTAAGAATATGATGCAGGGAATATTTATAGCGTAATTGACAAGAAATTCCTGTACCATAATTAACAATTGCACTGAATTAACTTATAAAAATAAGTAAATAAGTAAATAAAAAGTTATTAAATTAAAAATTTCTTAAACATTTCTTAAACATTAAAATAATCATATAGTTTGTTAATTTTAACAACACAACTTTTCTTCTCTCGAGAACTTCTCACAGGTATTTGTATCTATTAATATAGACTTCTTATTGACTAAAAACTGATTTTCTAAATTAAAACCCTTACTATTTTCAAAATGTAGGCAACTTTATTAATGTTACGAAAATTTTTCATTTAAAAACTTTTTATTTACCAAGTTAATTAAGTTCAATTGTTGATAATAGTGCGGAAATTTCTTATCAATTCCGTTATAAATATTCCCTGTGAGTTTCATATTTAAAAAAAAAAATTTAAGGTGGATTTTTACCCCCAAAACATAAATTTATCCAAAAATCAATGCTTTATGGTTGTTAAATATTCATGTAAACATTTTTGTTCATTATGATAATTTGGGAGTATTTTCACACCTCTTTGCAGAAATATTACCTTTAGTTTTGATGAAAAATTTACAACTGATGTAATAAATCAAAATTATTATACCCGACAACTCACGTTTCTGACCAAAAAAACAACTTTAGCGACCTATAAAAAATTCTTGAAAAATTTTTAAAAAAATACAGAAATACTTTCCCTCCATGAGAAAGAAATTTCCGCTTCAAGGTTTTGGAATATTGAAAACTTGTAATTTCGTGGGACACCCTATTCTACAGCCTATTCTATTTGACCGATTTGCATAAAAATTGGACATTATATACGCGATGACGTATTCTTGATTTATTTTTAATGATTTTTCAATATATTCATTATTTACAGAGATATTGAATATTTTGTGGAACTTTTTTTTCATTTTTTATAAAATCTAAAATATCTTTGTAAATAATGAATATATTGAAAAATCCTTAAAACTGAATCAAAATTATGACATAGTATGCAAACCGGTTCAATAGACTGGGCTGTAGGTGTGAGCAAATATTTGAAATTTTAATATTTTGAATAAAATATTTAAAATTTCTGAAGTTATTTGACGGATTAAAAATTCCTGTAAACTATACTTTAAAATGATGCCATTAATTTATTCTGTAAGTTAGAAATCCGTAGCTTCAAAATTGTAAGACTTTCACTCATGCAAACTGTAAAAATTAGAACTTCTAATCTTTTCTCACAGCTAAAGCCTAGTCTATTGGACTGACTTGCATTAAAATTGGACGGTACATATATATGCGCAATGTCAGAATCTTGATTCATTTTTAAGGATTTTTCAATACATTCATTATTTACAGAGATATTGATTATTATTTGAAAATTTGATTCTTTTGGTTTTTATAAAATCGTAAATATCTTTGAAAATAATAAAGATGTCAAAAAATTTGTGAAACTGGATCAAGAATATGACGTTGAGCATATGCCGTCCAATTTTCATGCAAATCGGTTAGAATGAATAGGCAGTAGCAGGGGCAAAGATTTGAAATGCTAATTTTTTACGGTTTCCATGAGTAAAAGTTCTACAATTTTGAAACTACGGATTTCTAAATAGGGTGAAACTTATGTTTTTATCATGGTCAATTGGCGTTTAAATTTAATCAAAATCAGTCAAAAATTACGGCAACAATCCAAAGAACGTTGTACATCCACAAATGTTCGAGACAAGGATTCTCAGTAGCATTTTTTTGGTACTTGGTGCCGACTGGCTACCGCGAATCTTGATATTATATTTTTTAAAACTGTTAATTATATTATTAATATCAAGTTTTATAAAAAAGCAATAAGTTATAAGTGGGTTTTATGTCTACTGCCGCACATACTATAATTTGACCTCTGTCACATAAATGTAGTTTATTCGGTTACTACGTGAGTCCATTTACGAATTACGTGACGTCGACCCCCCGAGTAGTTAGGTGCATTGGAAGATACGATAAAAAAAAGAAATAGTAACGAGAGTAATAAAAACTTCTCCAGTCCTTAAATTTCAACCCTCTCAAACTCAAGAGTCATTTCACTCTAGAGAGAATCGAAAAAAAGCAATTCCTACAAGAAAGTTGTGGATCAAAGAAAAAGGTTATTTGCAAAAGAAACATAATTTTCAGTTTTAATGCCAATACAATTTTTTAATGATGACATAATTAACTGAAAATTTAGAATATTTTTTTAAATAAAATTACTCTAAAAAGTATTTTTTCATTTTCATTCGAGCGTGAGGTTAGCTGACCGAGCGAAGCGAGGGCAGATATCACACGAGTTGACATCGTTGCTTCTCCCCAAGTCACGTATACAATTTTTCATAACACCTAAATTGGAAATTCGACTCGATGCCTGTACAGCGAAGCGAAAATAGCAGTTTCAACCATAAGGTTAAAAATAAAAAACAGTTGACAGAAGCTTCATTTCGTGATATCACTCCGTCGCTAAGCAGTTTCTGTCAGCTGTTTTTTACTTTCAACCCTAGGGTTGAAACTGCTACTTTCACTCCGCTGTACAGGCATCGAAAGTCGAATTTTCAATGTAGGTGTTATGAAATAGTATATTACATACCTTCCTTTTTTACTGGCCAAGGTGTGTATACTATTTTTCTGCTCGACGATGCTAGAAAGCGGCAACTTTGTTTAGCGCAGCGGCCGGGAAGTTGACGCTTTCTGGCCGGAGGACAGAAAAATATTTTATTCATTTGGATGTGTTTTTTTTGGTCAAATGATTAATTTTTCCATAAAAAGATATA
>JBAGKK010047057.1:0-10247 GCA_037177015.1 Euceroptres primus
CTAATAAGTGATATTTGCCGTAGGGACTATTTTCCGGTGTACGTGCACGCGAATATGACCTCTACGGCAAATGTCACGTCCTCCTGAATTTTCTTCATTTTTTCTACTTCGTCTGTCACTGTTTATTTAATGTTACGCCCTTTTTAAATCCCACACTATTCTGCTGTCGAAAATTATCACCTAATAAGTGATATTTGCGTAGGGACTATTTTCCGGTGTACGTGCACGCGAATATAACCTCTGCGGCAAATGTCACTTACTATTGAATTTTCTTCATTATTTCTACAACGTCTGTCACTCTTTAACAAATGTTATATAAAAATTTCAAATCCCGCACTGTTCTGCTGTCGAAAGTTGCCACGTAATAAGTGATATTTGCCGTAGCGACTATTTTCTGCTGTACGTGCACGCGAATATTACCTCTACGGCAAATGTCACCTCTGCTATGGAAAGTTATAACCTTATAAGTGATATTTGCCGTAGGGACTATTTTCTGGTGAGCGTGCACGCGAATATGACCACTACGGCAAATGTCACTTACTATTGAATTTTCTTCATTATTTCTCCATCGTCTATCACTGTTTAATAAATTTTATACCAAATTTTAAATCCTACACTATTCTGCTGTTGAAAGTTATAACCTAATAAGTGATATTTGCCGTAGGGACTATTTTCCGGTGTACGTGCACGCGAATATGACCTCAATGGCAAATGTCACTTACTATTGAATTTTCCTCATTATTTCAACAACTTCTGTCACTCTTTAATAAATGTTTTACCAAATTTTAAATCCTGCACTATTCTGCTGACGAAAGTTGTAACCTAATAAGTGATATTTGCCATAGGGACTGTTTTCCGGTGTACATGCACGCGAATATAACCTCTACGGCAAATGTCACTTACTATTGAATTTTCTTCATTATTTCTACAACCTCTGTCACTCTTTAATAAATGTTATACCAAATTTTAAATCCTACACTATTCTGCTGTCGAAAGTTGTAACCTAATAAGTGATATTTGCAGTAGGGATTATTTTCCGGTGTACGTGCACGCGAATATAACCTCTGCGGCAAATGTCACTTACTATTGAATTTTCTTCATTATTTCTACAACGTCTGTCACTCTTTAACAAATGTTATATAAAAATTTCAAATCCCGCACTGTTCTGCTGTCGAAAGTTGCCACGTAATAAGTGATATTTGCCGTAAGGACTATTTTCTGGCGTACGTTCACGCGAATGTAACCTCTACGGCAAATGTCACTTACTATTGAATTTTCTTCATTATTGAAACAACGTCTGTCACTCTTTAATAAATGTTATGCCAATTTTAAATCCTACACTATTCTGCTGTCGAACGTTATAACCTAATAAGTGATATTTGCCGTAGGGACTATTTTCTGGTGCACGTGCACGCGAATATAACGTCTACGGCAAATGTCACTTACTATTGAATTTTTTTCATTATTTCTACAACGTCTGTCACTCTTTAATACATGTTATACCAATTTTAAATCCTACACTATTCTGCTGAAGAAAGTTATAACCTAATAAGTGATATTTGTCGTAGGGACCATTTTCTAGTGTACGTGCACGCGAATATGACCACTACGGCAAATGTCACTTACTATTGAATTTTCTTCATTATTTCTCCATCGTCTATCACTGTTTAATAAATTTTATACCAAATTTTAAATCCTACACTATTCTGCTGTCGAAAGTTATAACCTAATAAGTGATATTTGCCGTAGGAACTATTTTATGGTGCACGTACACGCGAATATGACCGCTACTGCAAATGTCACTTACCATCGAATTTTTTGCATTATTTATACAACGTCTCTCACTCTTTAATGAATGTTATACGAATTTTAAATCCTACATTATTCTGCTGACGAAAGTTATAACCTAATAAGTGATATTTGCCGTAAGGTCTATATTCCAGTGTTCGTGCACGCGAATATGACCTCTACGGCAAATATCACTCACTAGTGAATTTTCTTCATTATTTCAATAACGTCTGTCACTCTTTAATAAATGTTATACCAATTTTAAATCCTACACTATTCTGCTGAAGAAAGTTATAACCTAGTAAGTGATATTTGCTGTGCGGACGATTTTCTGGAGAACGTGCTCGCCAATATGACCTCTACGGCAAATGTCACTTACTATTGAATTTTCTTCATTTTTACTACATCGTCTGTCACTGTTTAATAAATGTTATAACAATTTTAAATCCTACACTATTCTGCTGAAGAAAGTTATAACATAATAAGTGATATTTGCCGTAGGGACTATTTTACGGTGTACGTGCACGCGAATATAACTTCTACGGCAAATGTCACTTGCTAGTGAACTTTCTTCATTATTTCTACATCGTCTGTCACTGTTTAATAAATCTTATACCAATTTTAAATCCTACACTATTCTGCTGTCGAAACTTATAACCTAATAAGTGATATTTTACGTAGGGACTATTTTCTGGAGCACGTGCACGCGAATATGACCTCAACGGCAAATGTCACTATCTATTGAATTTTCTTCATTATTACACATATATCCAATGAGTCTCAGTGAACCTTTACGAAAAAATGATATAAAAATTTTTCTTTCACTCCACGGCCACTCACTCATATTAAATCGACGTAAAAAAAGTTACTTTGAGACATATGCAGATCGACTTAAAATTGCCTGAAACGCATAGATCCGATGATTCTCAGAGAACCTTTACGAAAAATTGATATAAAAATTTTTTCTATCACTTCACTGCCGCTCACGCATATGAAATCGGCGTAAAAAAAGTTACTTTGAGACATCGAAATTACGACTTTCTTTCAAAATTTGGCAAGTTTTGAAGGAAAATCGTAATTTCGATGAAACGTACAATAAATTTATAGAAATATATGAAATGGGTATAAAAAGCCCTTCTATACATATGCGCTTAGCTCTTGCTTTCTTACAAATGAATAGTTTTGAGCTTGCTCAAAAATGCTTGGATTATGCGGAATCTGTTTTGCCAGAGGATTCGATGTTTCTGCACTACAAGGGATTGTATTTGATGAAAAGAAAGAAATATGAGGTAATTATTAAGATTATTTAATCAATTTTTAATAACTATTACTAATTTTATTTTAATAGTAAATAGTACTAGTTATATTTTAAATAATAACTAGTACTAGTAATATTTCGAGACAAAGTCTTGGTCAGGGGGTGAGCCAATATATTGGCTTTCCGGCCCTCTAAAATTTAAATAATATATTGACATGAATTTGCGTGTTTTTAGGAAGCTTCAAAGTATCTTTTGAAAGCTACAAAGGATCTGAACTATCCTGCAGAAATTTCGTACGTAAAGTGCATGAGAAACCTGGGGAAAAGGTTTGATTTTCCGGGTCATTTTTTAAAAATGTTGGAAACATTCGGATCCCAAACATCCGAAAAAGAAAGAAATGCTTTTGCATACAGCATTTTGTTACTTTTATATTAAAAGAGACATTCGAGAAGCTATAAAATACTTTTTACGAGCTTTCGAAATCGTGACAGAAGACTACATTCTCGAGGTTTTATATTCCTCTACTTTTGTTTAATGTTTAAATGTGAAATATTTCATAGAAATAATAAGTGAAATACAACTTTTTAAATTTCGTATAACCTTTAACTTAGATGCATTTGCCATTCGATTAAGAAAATTTATATTCTCTGTTTTAAATTGATTTTTTATTTCAGAAATACCGTGATATATTCAGTGACGCAACAATAAACGTATATGAATTCGTTCAAAAAGAATTGTTGCCGAAGGTAAAAACTTATCAACAAAACAAATTAATTGCCCTGTCAGATGAAACCATTTCAGCAAGCGAGAAGTTAATAGACTTTTGTGATAAGTACAATTCTCGCTGCGATGTTTTGCAAAATGAACTGCATAAATTATCAATATAATTCGCCACAGCTTCGAAAGTTTTAATTAATTTTAAGTACGTGATTTGAATTACAGTTCTTTAAGTTTAAGATTTAAAGTGTATTGATAATTTTTAAAATGATTTCTGACTTTTGTACTACGTTTTAAAACTTACATTCGCACGTTAAATATAATATTAAAATATGTATTATTCATAATATATTTTGAATTATTATTTAACATAATGATCTATTACAATATTAATTAACTTCAAACCCCAATTTCTCAGATAGACGGTAATACTCGAGTGATAACAAAAATTATTGTGATACTAAGAATTAGTATTCATGGATAGCAAACATCATTTTGTGTAAATTAATAATTAATTAAAGCTTATAATTTTCTTGATAGTTTTTCAGAAATTTTTTCTTGTATATATTTTATTGTAACAACCATGCACGATTTACATTTCAAATGTTTTGAAATGTATTGAAATGTATTGAAATTTATTGAAATGATTTTTTTTAATTTTATGATTGCATTTTTTTTTTTATTGAAAATTATACCCAACAGCCGAGGCCAATTACAGGGTAAATAGATTAATTGTAAATTACATAAATAATCTACCAGTAGCCATCACTTCTAATATTAAATTAAATCTAAGTCTAAATAATATATATCCGAAGTATCGCATCTTAACACTAGCTCAAACCTAATTAATCCTACGTGAGGTAATGAATCTTTTCGCTTCAGATTTAAATTCACCTAGTGAAATTTCATAAATATTAATGTTTTTGTTTCTAGTAGTAAATGTAACAAATTGATTCATAATAGCGCACATTCTAAATACAGGAGAGGTAAAGTAGACATTTTTCTTTAATTATTTATCTTAATAATAATAATTTAATTCAATTTAATTTATTTTAATATTAATTCAGAAAGCTGCAAAATTTTAATTAAAAATTGTTTGAACTTATGCATTAAATGGCAAAAAAAAGAAGAATAACCGCCTACCTAAATTATTAGAGAAATGAAGATTTATACATATGTATATCGCCTTACTTTTTTTTGCGATTTCAGACATTATCATTATAATTTTTGACTAAACATTATTTTATTTCATAAAATAATGCATTTTGACAAAAATTTGTAAACAATCCAAGTTCATCTTAATACAAAATTTTCAGTTTTTTTCTATATTTTTTCATTCTTATTTTATGCATATGTACATTTGCAGATTAATTTTACAATACCAATTTATTAGAAAATACACTGAAAGCCCGATTTAAGGCTGGCTTCGGGGGTTGCCTCAAAGACCTTGGCCTAAATCGAACTGTCTCTAAATGTAAACAAGTGAAGGCCGTATGAACTATTTCTGTTTAATTTTTGTCACGAGTGAAAAATATTTTTTAAATATAAGTTTAATTTAACGTTTACTTTACTGTTAAGTTTGATTTAGTTATTATTTATTAATTATTACACATTACGCATAACCAAAACACTGAAAACGATCTGATGCGAGCGGGCGGAATTCAAGTCGTAGACTACTACGTAACTATTGCGCACTTTGTTGCTTCGCTACCTGCGCGACCCCGCTGAGCTCAGAGTTTAGCTTTCCGCATCCCCTTGTACCCCTTGCCCATAAATTAATATATTTGAATGTGTTAGTATGTATAAACTACTTCTTCGAAGGTCTATTCCGGTCAGCTTTAAGTCGGACTTTCAATGCATTTATATCAAAATTATATTATTTATATACCAATTAATTTACAAATTTAAAATTAAGAATTTAGCGTGTTTGACTTATTTTCTAAAAAGATTAATATTTTTTAAATTTATTTTTTAACAAAAAAACTTACAATTCAAGAAATTTATGATTGAAGTTAATTTATTTCACTTTCACTATTAACACTTAAATTTTAAAGAATAAATAATTGAATCAAATTTTTTATTATTTTTTTAAGAAGAGTATAAAATTTAAATAATTTTAAATTTTAAAATTTATAAAATATAAAGAAACTTTATTATAAATGATTATTATTACTTATTGTAAAAAAATTAGTATAATTATTTTTTTCAGAAAATTGAGCTACTGATGTTTAAATTTTATGGGTATGCGATACAAAATCAAAAGAATATCTTTTATATAATGACGTCACGAATTCCCGACCGATTTTTTATTTGCATTCAGTGGGTTTATTAAGAGAGAAATACTGAAATTTTAGAAAATAATAAAGAATATATGGGGTAAAATTTGCCGAGTGTACCCGCCTAAAATTTTGTTGTCGCCTATGTTATTAAATCTCCACTAGATTTTAGTGTTAGTGGACCTTTTTAAATTCTGTAAAGGGGTTGCACATAGTATAACGAGTTGTCAATATACAGGGGCCCAAATTTTCGACGATTCACCCCGACCGCTTACTTTCAATTGTGCATAACTCCTGATAAGGTTATCCAATTTGACTTTTTTATGGGGGTATTGGAAAGATCCGTTAACGAGGTTTACAATAAAAATAATCATTTTACGACAAAAAAATTATTTCACCCTAATTTTTCATTTTTAAAAACATTTTTGAGTTTTTCCCACAATGCGACATTTTTTATTTTTTTTTAGGTAAGCTAGAAGAAAAGCTTAATTTTTTCTCTTGAAAAACATCCCGAAACTAAAATGGGATGGAAAGTGTTAGTTGTCTTACAATGAAACCATTTTAAAAATTTCCTTTAGAAGGTATCTAAATTGTTCTCCAACTATCAAAAAGTGAGAATAAAATAAAATCCTCGTTTCATCTAAACAGAAAAATCATTTTTATTAAGTATTAGAACCACTGAGGCACTACAGCACGTTTGGTAGCGCTGCGGATAGTTGGCGCGGAGCACCCACGCTTTTATGACCTTCTACAACTCAACTAATACTTTCCATCCCACTTTCTTTTTGGGATATTTTTCAAGAGAAAAAATCAAGCTTTTTTCTAGCTTACTTTAAAAAAAATAAAAAATGCCGCATTGTGAGAAAAACTCAAAGCTTTTTTTAACAATGAAAAATTAGAGTGAAATAATTTTTGTATTGTAAAATAATTATTTTCATTGCAAACCTCTTTAAAAGATCTTTCAAAAACCCCTATAAAAAAGTAAAATTGAATAACTGTATCAGGAGTTATGTACAATTGAGAGTAAGCGGTCGGAGTGAATAGTCGAAAATTCAGGCCCCTGTATATTGACAACCCGTTATACTAGGTGCACTCCCTTTACAGAATTTAAAGAGGTCCACTAACACTATAACCTGGTGGAGTTTCAATAACATAGGCGGGTACACTTGGCAAAAAATGATCGAAAAATTCGCCCATTTGTGCGCCCTTAAATTCGGACTTCAAAAGTTAAATCTCTAATTGATAAATGAATAATGGTGAGCTTTCTTTGACCTTGAAAATTGATATCAAAGTCAATTAGATAAAAAATAAACAATTCAACTTATATCCCTAAAAATGTTTTTCGAAATTTATTTGGCTGTCGTATGAAGAATTACATCTAACTCTGAACTTACAAATTATAGGCCATTTTAATCATCCTCCACGATTTAGGTTGACGTCTGTGTTGATTCAGAAACGATAATCTAACTAAGTTTTGATGATAACCTTGTATTTTAGTTATAAGAAATAGTATATTGTGTTAAAATTTGGTCCCTTAAATCTCGAAAACAAAAAGTCAGACTAACCTAAAACTTTCAGAGGATCAATGCCTCATGATAAACTAAAAAAATTTTTCAAAAATAATTTTTTTTAAAATAAAAACTGAATCGCATTAGACATCGATTCCTTGGTATATCCCTTATTATTTTCTCAAATTTCCAGCATTATATTTGCATTTCTCTTTTAATAAGCCCGTTGAATATAAATCAAAAATCGGTCGGTAATTCGTGACATCATTATGTATCAAATACCCTTAAACGTGACGGGGTTGCGGGATTCCCAGTTTTTCAATACCTGTGATTGGTTATTTCAAATTTGCAGTTTCAGTCGTAACCAGGGTTGCGTACGTAATATACCTTAAGTAATTTACGTATTTTTTACATGTAAATTACGTACGTAATTTACGTGTCTAGTTTTTTACATGTAATTTACATTTCCAAGATGGTGACTGCGCTTATATAGAAAATAAACATAACCTAGTTCTTTAATACACCGAAGATACTGACTTTTTTGGTAGCTTAATTCATTTAAAAATGATTAGAGGTAGCAGGCCTAGAAATTCCTTTTGGGAGGAGTTAAATTTTATTTTAAAGAGGGAAAATGGCAAAAATTTTGCTTTTTGCCCCGAGTGCAATCAAGTGTTGTCAAATACACGAGTGGCTCACGGTCGCTCTATGCCGAATTGCTGGCTCTTTTACGTCCACTTACGTCTATCGGCTCTCTTACGTATATGTTAGTTATTTTCGTCTGCTAACACGCTTTTAGCACCATGTCACACGTTCTGCCTGGCTGTGAAAAACATTCCTCCGAAAATGGATGAAAACTGCTGTGAACATTGTAATTTAACGTTACCTCGACCTTCAACTTAAATAGGCATTTTCTAATGCAATTTTTTAAGAATTTTTTTGTAAAATTTGTTAAAACTTCAATAAATTTACCAAAAATTTAATTTTCATTTTTGTTCACAGACATTTTTTTAACAGATTCACATAAACTATTTATCAGATTGATATAAACTCTTCAACAACGATTGTTACAATTTTTCAGTGTTTATTAACGATCCTCTCCTATTGGTAATATGAACTTTCAATCCCCGGCGAAGTGGAAGTGGACGAATGAAAAATGGCGATATTACGTCATTTTTTAAATGAATTGAATACTACAGTTAGGGTGAGTCGGCTATGGTAGCAGTCTGGCGCACGGTGGTTATTTCGAATAACGCCCGTGTTTTTTGATTTTTATATTATTTTTTTCGAATGAAATTTTCTTTACAGAACCAATTTCATGGTTTATTTTTTAAAAAGAGACCATGGTGTCCACTTTAAGATTACATGACCTAAAAATTGTGATAAGGTTATTTCCATTCCTAATTATCTTGTTTTTCTTTTTTAAATAGATATGCTTGAAGGATTTATCTTTATTTAAATAATTTCATATTTTGAAAGAGATCATCATGTAAACTTTGGGGTTGTAACCTAAAAATACTGAAAATGCTACATAAAAAAAATCTACGTGTTTCTGTACTTTTTTATTCTTTATTTAATTCCTAAATTACTTTTAAAGATTTATATAACTTCTATTACTTTTTCCCACAATGGAACCTGATTGAGTTAGATATATAATTTAATTTAATAATTATACGAATATATTGTTTAATTTTAATATTAACTTAACAGTCATTTGTAAATTAAGGATAAAAAGAAAATATTAACTAAACGCAATACAACAGGATTTCGAAAATTATTGATCAATGCCTGTTTTGAATTTTCGCGCCTTTGGTATCTGTCGGTAAACAAGATATTGATTAAAGGCAGTTGCAGATTTCTACGCGCTAAACAGAATTTTTAGGAAGCAAGAGGTTATAACTGGATTTTGCGACATACTTTACTTTTATTGATAAGAAAACATTTATTTATAGTTGAATATGTCTTAAGTAATTTTTCTTTGTTACACTGCACTCTCCAGAATTATTATATTGTATACGTTTTATTCTATAATGTACATATTGTTGAAACAAACCGGCAGTAATATGACATCCGCCGTGCCCCAGTGTATGGGGCACGGTGGTCGAAATGCAAAACCCATGAATTAACTGAATGTCAACTAATGACGTAGTTAAAACACGGTTTTGAGTAATTACATATGTTCTCTGATAATGTAAGTCTCACATTAAAAAATACAGACATCAAAATCATAGTTCGATCATAATTTATAGGACATTTAATTCAAAGCCCGCCACCATGGCCGACTCTCCCCTACTTATTTAAAATTAAGTAGTGAGAAATAGCGGGATTAGAGATGATTCAAATTTATTATTTATAATGATATTTTGGAGTTATAGTGTAAATAGGAGAGGAAAAATGTGTTTGAAATGACCTGTCAAAATGTATCATTTTCGTAAAGTTTGTTAATTTATTACAAGCAAAATATATTACCGAAAATTTTAAAACTTGTCTTAAAATAAAGATTGATACCAACCTTTTACACGGTATTCAGTAAAGCAAACTGAAGAAAGCAGTCAACACAATTTCCATACCTCAAGTAAGTACAATGAATCACTAATTTCAATCAATTTTGAAATAATTTCTGACTCACTACAAGCCAGGGGAAGTAGAGAAAAATCTGAAAGAGTCAGGGAATTTTTTTTATTCAACAAATTATAATTATA
>JBAGKK010047067.1:0-10247 GCA_037177015.1 Euceroptres primus
TTAATTATCAGAATTTTTAATGTTTTTAAATAAAGACCACTCTCAGTAGAGAGTATTTGTTACTATTATTCTTGTGCATTACAACATTAATTTTACCTCAAATTCAAGTGTTCATAATGCTTATCTTTCTACATTTTAATTTCCAAACTTTAAGTTCGATTGCTCGCGAACACCCATGTATGTCCATATGAGTTGCGTGAATGGCCGAAAAATGGACCATAAGTTGGGAAAGTTTCAAAAGTTTCAAAAGCAGTTTCTAGTGAAAACTTCAATTGCTCCGTGGTAATCGTATTAGTAATCGACTTTGACAAAACTTTGCAAAAATTATCTTTTATTTACGACAGTGAGAGTTTTAAAAGAAAAGAACAGTAGATAGAACAATAAAAAATAGCCGTATTAACACAGTGATTTTATATGGTCTTATTACCTTTCCCAAATTATGGTCCATTTTTCGGCCATTTACGCAACTCATATGGACATACATGGGTCCAACATGAAATTATGAATCTTTTGAAACAATAAGCACAATCGGGAATTGGAGAACGCATAGTCGAAAAATAGTTTAATGCACATTATGTTGGCTTTCAGTGAAAAAAAAACAGAAAAAATCGACTTTGAATGACTCGTACTGTATGATAATGACGATGAAAATTCTGAAAAAATTAGGTTTTTTACGTTGTATCATGAAAAAAAAACTGTCAAGTTTGATACATTTATGTTTATTTGAAAAAAAGTTATGAATATTGAGGTAAAATTGGCTGAAAAACACATGTACTTTCCATGTACTTGGAAATTTTCAACTGCTCGGTAGCTCTCCGTGGTCTGGGCTAGCAGAGTTTAAATATTAAAGTAAATTCATTTCTTTTCAAATCTCTTTTTGGTACTTTTGGGAGTACCAAAAGTACCTGGCACTCGGCAAATTAAGTTTCAATAAATTCTGTTTTTTTTGTGTAGTAATGTTAAAAATTATTTTTGTTGGTAAAATCTAAAAATTAGCATCCTGACAATTCTGTTGTTAAAAGATTAAAATGAAAATCGAAAAATTAAATTAACTGGAATTACATATGGCGTGGAAAATTCCAGTCATAAGTGGGGCCGGCAGTATGGGGCCTGAGCAACACTGAAGTGACACGTCACGACTTTCTCTTGTATGACTCACGCGTTTGTATTATCGACTCATGTGCTTGAATCCTGAGGAAAAATTGAATAGAATTGTGATTGACGAATTTAACTCGATTAATTTAAAATCGGTTTAATCTTTGACCTTCACGAGTAATCGTAGAATTCTTTTAAAAATGTAAACTGAATTTCGACCTTGAATTTTTCTCAAATTGCAGCATCTTGTAACGGTTTGCTACATTATTTAAATCTTAAGATTTAATCCCAAAAACAGTGCAATTGAGAGGGAAAATAACTGTTATTTTCAAATTTAAACTAATTAACGGTTTTCTGGGCCAAAGATATTAATTTTGAATTTGTTCAATGACCTTTAAAATAAAAATTGGAGAATTTTTGAAACTTTAAAATTACCCTAGTCTTTTTCTACCATTAATTATTAATCATGGTCAAATCTAATTCTTCTCGATTTTCAACATTGTGATTTTTGTGACTAGCTGGTCTTTTTATCCCAATCACCCAGTACATTGTCCGATTTATATAACGGGTGTCTATTTTATTGTGTATTTATTGACCCGCGTTATTTTATATGCTTCTTTTTCTATTGCGCATTCCATTGCTGCATTTACTTAGTTCATCCTGAATTTTAATTATTAAAATCAACCCCGGGAGTAAAATGACGGACGGTAAGGAACTTGAGTCCCACCTACCTCCTCAGAATTACTGAGGTGGGATTGAAAGAATTTTTGCGCGCTCGTGAACTCAACACCCAGGGTACATTTAAAGTGTTAAGAGATCGGGTTATACGGGTTCTTCGAAGAACTTCGGGCAATTTCGGGTTCGTTTGGCATGACGACGACGACAGCATGGCAGGAACGAGCGGTTTCGGCCGTAGGCGCGTGATTCCCAACAAGGACGCCACACTTTTCCTTTAGTAGGAAAGTGAGCGGAACTCCTATTGTACGTGCGTAGATTGTTTGCATCCCCCACTCCTTCCCAAGATCTCAACGCGTGCCCAGCCGGAATAGATGCTACCCGGTACGCGATTTCGAGTACCGCGCCTATGACGACAATGGCTAACTCTACATCAATGACGACGATGAGTTCGCTCGGTCACGTACTGTTACATCCCAATCAGTTTTTAATTTACATTGTTCCTGTAACATAATTAATTATAGTGTGTAAGTCAGTTTACTGCCAGACACAAGTAAGCGCCAGGTAGTAGACAACCATACATGCGTGGAGCCAACGAGGTTGCTCACGAGGCCGGTATGTCAGGATGCGACTTCGCACAGAAAATAATCACACACAATATATGTAATAATCATTTACAACTCAACAATTATGTACATAAGTGTATATTCTAATACGAGTGTTTTAATAACACAATTGATACTCTATTTTAGAAGTATAACACTTCTAAACTAAAAGGGCAAGAGAAGATAATTAAAATTACTTAATTATCAACCCTTTATCGATTATCAATCTCAATCTATGAATCTATCTATCTACCGATCTATGAATCGGTATTCATTCTATTAATAGTGAACGAATGTACCGATTCCACTTTTTGTGAGGTGTACGTACCGATTCCGCTTTTTGTGAGACGTAAGTGCCGATTTAACTTTTTACTCGATCGCTCCCACTATTGATTAAACCGTATATAAACCCCAGATTGATCCCGGGTGGTCGTCTTGTCTTTAGTCTTCGAACATCATACTGTTAACATCTCCGTGAGCAGACCCTTCAGTACGCGAGTATTCGTCTGTGAAGCCTACGATCTTCCCTTAAGTGGTGCAAATTATTATTCGGTAACACTTAGAATATAGTTATTTTTTTAAGTGGTGCAAGTTATTATCGTGGGCAGTCGGAAACGTAGTTCCTTCCTTAACTGGTGCAAGTCTTTCGGTATTAACAGTTAGAACAGAGTTTTTTCCTTAACTGGTGCAAGTTATTCGAATAATAACACTTAGAACGGGTTTGCTTCAATTCTCAAGTACTGACGTACTTAGTCGTCTTCCAATAAAAGCGTAACTTTCGGGAATGAACCAAAAGTGGATTCGACACTAGTACGTGACTTCGCATCTCTTACCAACCAACTCTCAAGTGGATACAGAACAGATACGTGACTACACATTCCTTGATTCTTCACTTGCCCTCCCAAATAGAAAGTTAGTGTAAGTTATTATTATACTATTAAAAATTATTGTCTTGTTCCTGAAATCTATAATTAACAAATATGTTATACAAGGTAATTCATGTCTAGTTTCCCATTTATTGAATTAACACGATTCCTATAGAGTCGATAAGTGACGACGATCCCATTTAAATAATAAATTGGCAGGCCTCACCAACCTGACTTAATCAGCTAATTTCGCCTCTAAGTGATACATTTTTTATTACTCTTTTACCAAAGCCCTACCGTAGCTCGGGACGTGACAGCTGATTTGGTGGCAGAGGTGGGATTGTCACTTTTGTTAAAACAAAATATCTAATTTATAAAATTTCATTTTCTAAAATTTCTAATTTTATTTTAGCTTAAATAAATCCTTGAAAAAGTACTAGAGAGTATAAGTCCTTTTTAGATTTGTTGAACGGTCACCATTGACCTCGATCAATTGGGTAAGGCAAAGTTATTAGTACTTACAAGGCGTTGGTATACTTAGCGGGCTCCGCAAGCTCTGCCATCGTTAATAAATCCATCAAATTCCCGTAAACTAACCTTGCATGCACTCTTTGTAGCAAGATTGTGCAAGTGAAGGGTTTGAAATAAAACTTAAAATAAAATTCGAAATTAAACTTTATAAAAATTCGTGTCCAATTATTGTTCTAGATTGGTAATTAAACATCAACTAGAAACAATAATTTCATGATATTCAGATTTCCTCGTAAATAAAGTTGGCGACTTCATTTACGATCCATCTTGATGCATTAATCTAATTCAAAAGGATAAACTAGCTCCTTTCGTAAAAATTGATTACAAGTTTTTATTCTTCAAAATTCTGCTTTAATTGAAAATAAAATTTCCAATTTTGAATAAAACAATAGAGTTTAATACTATTATTCCTAAAATTTCAACAGAAATCGTAGGAGTAATTGGGAAATCAATATTGATATAATTAAATTTAATCATTCCTGAATCATTCAATTAAAATTAAATTAAATTAACAATTCATGTCATCCTATTTTTAAAACATTGAAAACCATCAAAGTTTTTATCCACTGGTCCCTTTATTTTCGTTTGATTTTAAAGATACTATTGGTAGATTTCTCGTTGACCCTACTCTTCCTATCAATTTGATAAGAGAAGACGCCTAAGCTTCATACATGGAAAAAAATCGTTCAGAGGCTTATATCCTAAGAAACGCCACTTTGGTAACTACCGGAAAAGTAATAATTTCAATTGTTAACAAAAGTATTGAGTTCAACACTATTTTAGCTGATTAGCTAAAATTTCTTATATAATTGAAGTATCTGGTTCACCGTTCTTAGAAATTCCAGTTAACAAATTATGAATATTCCTTTCCTTTACCACATTTTTCAATATTCCTGTCTTTTATGGCAAAAATATCCCAGTAAGAGACATTTTACAAGATGTTAACGGAAAATTAACGGAAAAACCTTTAACGATATAGACGAACTAATGCAACATTTAAAACAGCGTCTTGCACCTCAAAAATCATACTCATGATATTTGCATGAAATTTGGATTATGAAAATGAGCCGTAATGACAGTGTTAGTGAGTTTTACGACAAACTAACCTTATTAGCGGCTGGAGCACAAGAAGCATTAGAAGATAAATACATCCCCCAAAAATCTAGAGTTATGTTAGATCCACTCAAAGATTGTGCGTTAGAAGCCTTTATTAGAGGATTGCCTGATGGTATTTCAGAAAGAGTAGAGGCAAGGAACCTTAAAAATTTAGAAGAAGCTTTGAAATATGCTCCAGAATTTGAGTTCAGACATCAATATCATCCTCCAGATTTGAATAATGCATATAATTTCTCCCGATACCAACAATAGGACCCACATAATAGTAGGACCCACAAAAATAGTAGAGGCAAGGAACCCTAAAAATTTAGAGGAAGCTTTGAAATATGCTCTAGAATTTGAGTCCAGACATCAATATCATCCTCCAGATTTTAATAATGCATATAATTTCTCACGATAACAACAGCAGGACCCACATAATTTTAGGGATAGAAGTCCCAGCCCTCATGTGCGCTTTACGACACCCATTATCCAGCAGGAACAACATAACCGACCACAGATTCCTTCAGGGATCTTGAAAAACCCTTATTCTCAAAGCCAGAATCCAATGCAAATTCCAACAAATTTTCCTCCACAATATGCATATTATCTATATATGTCTATTAACCCTTATTCTTACTTTTCACCAATGGGAATGCCAAATAACCCTGTTAACAAAACAAAACGAATGACAAAACTTTAAACTTCAACCCCACTCGTCGGACCGACGCAACAACGAGTGCCGAAAAACAGGAGCGTCAAGCAAGCGTGAATGTACTAAAGAAACGCGAATCATTTTGAAAGCAAGAAATAAGAAAGAATTCCCAGTACTAAGCTGTGCTTTACCTAATTTTATAGATTCAAAGGCACTACTTCTTATAGACACGGGGGCTGGTGCAAATTTAATCAAATCAAACATGCTTCCGCCCGATCTATTCGTAACTGAAGATGAAGATATACAAATTTCAGGAATCACTCAAATAAAAATACCAACACTAGGCACAGTAAAAATTCTGTTAGAGGACACACCAGTGACATTTTATGCTGTACCCGCAAATTTCCCTGTAGACTCCGATGGATTAGTGAAACAAGATTATCTGTGTCAAGAAAAAGTAGAAATATCGTTTTGGCACAATTCTATTGTAACACATTCAAACCTAATAAAACCAATTTTTTTTCGTGGATAACGAGTCCACGTTAGCAAGCGAACTTTTACAAGAAAACAAAGTTAATGTAAAAGCCAGAACTAGTCAAGTTGTTCTAGTAGAAGTATTAAACAAAGAAATAAAAGAAGGATATTTACCAGTAATTAAGACAATTGATAGAGTGTTATTAGGAGAAAGGGTAGTTACAAACAGGGACGGAAATTATCATGCTCTTGCAATTAACACTACAAGCGAAGATCTTGAATTTAATATACCCCCTTAAGAATTAATCCCATTTGAAAATTATGAGCTCTCCCGAGAAGAATCCGATACAGACTCAATGGAAGAAGAGTTAGCAGAACCTTAGGATAGAATAGAAGCCATCATTGATAGTTTACGACTAGGGCACTTAAACAAAAAATGAAGAGAACATGTTATGGAAATTGCTAAGGAATTTCCTGATATTTTCCACCTTTCTAGAGAACCTTGCACACCTACACATTTAGTGCGTCAGAAAATTCCCACCATGGAAGAAGTTCCTATAAATACTCGACAATATAGATTTCCACCCTCTCAAAAGGAGGCAGCTAATAAAGTAATAGAAAAAATGAAAACAGAAGGAGCCATAGGACCTTCCTCATCTCCTGACAACTCTCTGTTGTCAGGAGATGTTCGGCAAAGGGTAAGCCCTTTGCCGAACATTTCCAAAATTCTAAAGTTCTTAGGAAGGGCTCAATATTTCTCCGTTTTTGACCTCGCCAGCGGCTTCCATCAAATCGAATTGGACCCCGCTGACAGACCAAAAACGGCTTTTTCAACATTAAATAGACATTATGAGTATATCAGAATGCCCATGGGATTGAAACATTCTTCGGCCATTTTCCAAAGACAAGGGGTTGAACTATTTGTATATCTGAATGACATGGTTATCCATGCTAAAGACTTTGATGAACACGAAAAGAAGATCTGAAGACTATTAAACAAATTGAAGGATGCAAATATTTCGTTACAACCGTAAAAGTGCGAGTTTCTGTTTAAAGAAGTCGCCTATCTAGGTCACATAATCAGTAACGAAGGAATAAAGCCTTACCCTAAGAAAATCGAAGCGGCAGAAGACTTTCCAACACCCAAGACTGCAAGAAATATAAAAGAGTTTTTAGGACTAGCCGGATACTGTAGGAGGTTTATTAAAGAATTTTGAGCACGAGCAAAATCTTTAACAAAACTTTTTAAAGAAAGATGTTCAGTTTGTGTAGGGACCAGAACAAGAAGAGAGTTTTAAGGATCTACGAAAAGCGTTATGCTAAAGCCCGATTCTGCAATATCCTGATTTTTACAAACTATTTACAATTACTACAGATGCATGTGACTTTCCTATAGTTTACCGTTTTAAGGCAAGAAAAGGACGGACTAGATTCACCTGTAGCTTATTTATCACGAGTACTAAGCCCTCCCAAAATAAACTATTTTACCACGGAAATGAAATGCGTAGCAGTGCTATATGCCGTTCATAATTTTCGACCATATTTATATGGACGGAAATTCATCCTTGTAAATGATCATGAACCATTGCGATGGATAGACTCAATAAAAGATCCAGGTCATATTATTAAAACAAGCCAAGCAGAATATTCACATGGAAAACCCAAACAAGACGAAGCCCGAATACTCATTCAAACTAGGCAAACTAGTAAAACAACGGGAGCCACGACAAAAGAGACAAGAAAAACGGAAAGTTCCACCTAAAGAACCCTCTACATCTTCAAATAATGTAGGCTTGGATGAAAGCACAATAGAGAAGCGATTGTTACGTCGTAGAATCATAGATAAGAAACCGAGAAAACAATTGCAAGAATTGAGTTCTGATTCTAATTCAGACGAATCATCACCATGTGAAGTGACTCCACCAATTTCACAAAAGAAGAGAAGTGTATTATCAAGCCTCAATATTCCCTTGGCATCATTTTCACAACCCTCAGCACCAAAAAGTGCCCCACCGAAAGTACCTTCATATGTGGAAGAACTATTTCCTGAAGTAGAAGAGACATCTGATTCCGAACATTAAGAAAACATTCAGCCGATTATAATAGTCAGTCCACCGATGAGTGATAGTGATGAAACCTCTTCAGAAGAAGAACAAGAAGAAAAAGAATGTGGAGAAGCAACTAATTCACCTGGAAACATAAACAGCAATTTGGAAAAATCTATTTCACGCTTCAATGAATCATTAAAGAAACATGAAGATTGGATTCAAGATTCAGAATTACCTCCCAGGGAGTGGCGGGGAGTATATAATTATAGTATATAATTCAGACGGAGATGATGATTCAGCAGTCCCCGAAGCAGCAGATAACTTAATACTAGGAGACAACCTTGAGTTTTCTCAAAGAATTGATTCCATATTGAGCTGCGCTAACAAGGAATTAGAGGAGGTTCAGAATAGATTAGAAAAGGAAGAGGCACAAGAAGACAATCCAGCTAGGAAACGAAAAAGTATTACTTTTAAGGTGCCTTCTGAATCACCATCTACCTCATACGCTTTTAACAGGCCAACAGCAATATCCACACCTTTTCAACAAGCAGCTGAGGAAGCAAAAAGTATAAAAAACCCGACAAATATGAAAGAAAATTATAAACCACGCCGCATTCAAGATAAGGTCGAGGAAAGCGAAATAAGTTCAAATGATGAAGCCATCACGATATCAATCAAACCGTGGGTACAAACTTCTATAACTAGTATTCCTCCTGCATTACCAGCCTCATATGATCCAAAAGAAAGATCACTAGAATTTTCCGACTTGAAAAGTTCTCGAGAAAATTTGCCGTATTACAGAAGTAACTATGTTCATTTCCTATCAGCTAAATGCGAATTTGTCACTCCGATAGGAAGATTGCTCATTGACATAAGAGCCATTCATAGATCCTCAAGAAATAAAAGATAAGAAACCAATTAAGGGACAAATATTTATTACTTCGCGTGGGCAATTAAACATTTATTCAGTAATAATAAACCAAAATCATTTTGACGAATTAAAAGAAGAAGACATAAAAATCGGATTATATAATTTAAAAGTGGCACTTCAGCGAGAAAAAATAAAAGCAATAAGAATTTCCCGCTGGGGAGATCTATTAGCAAAGGGTAAATTAACACAACTAGTATAATTAACATTTTACAATAGTAACATCGATGTCATCATGTGTTATGAACAAGTTTCGATTCAACTCGAAGAAATGCGATCTAATATAATAGCTGAAAATCATAATAGTAAAATTGGAGGACATAAGGGCGTTACTAAAACGTACCGAAGGATTCGAGAAAATTTATGTGGCCCGGAATAAAAAATCAAGTACTTAATAGTAGGCATAAACTATAATAGATATTTATTAATAAAATTTTCTAAATGTGCAGATGGACAAAATTATTTTAACAACCGGTATCAATAAATTGGGATGGATTCTTTCTATTCCCAAGTATATAACTACTGCATTTTACATTTTTCTTTTGTTAATAATAGCAATAGCAATATACAAAGTTAAAAAAATGCATTGCAAACATAAGAAAAAGAAGAAAGCAAACAAACCGACAATAAAACAATTTTCTACAGTCATCGAGAACGATAACTATTCTAAGGAGGGAGGACAACAAAAAGAGCAATGTTAAAAACAACCGCTATTGTCACTCATCCCTGGCGATAGGCAACCGGACAATTAAATCAAGATGAAGTCACTGCATGCCGTACCAAGACTCCGCCTACAGTGCAGTGAACAACCATACCACATAATCACATTCATCATATCAATGAAGAGTGGACTCAAAAGAAAAGTTGCCAGAAATTATTGTAATAGTATTACTAGTCTAGGACAAAATTTTTATTATAAATAAGTTACAGCTTTAAAATACAAATGTGTAAAAGCAATTGGAATTCAAAGATATATGCATCTTAAATTTTAAATACAGTCCGCCAGCTGGTCGGTAATGCAGATTGCACGAATTCCTAATTCTTTTAAATTCTCAAAGATTACAAGAATATGGTAACCTAAATTGACTATAATTCCTGTTGTTTAAAATGAAATAATTATTTTTAAGGGTCAACTTATTCTAAAGTTAAAGCCAAGAAATATTCATTATTGCATATTTGGAATTATGTGAAACTGGATATAGCCTTGACTTCAATTTCACACTGTGCACCAATTAATATGTATAAATGCGCATATGCATATATGAGTATATATAT
>JBAGKK010047084.1:0-10246 GCA_037177015.1 Euceroptres primus
AAATTATTTAAACGTGTAAAGAAATAAAGTTATATTGTATTTATATCTACTGTGCATAAAATTATTTAATAAACTATATTTTTCGGGTATGTAAACAAAAAAAGCGACGTATTAAAAAGAAATTCAAACGAATTTCATCTCAAATTAACTGCTTCCAAATTTTTAAACGCTTATGGTTTAGTCAGAAATAGGCCAAATCATAACTTTTTTTCATTTTCTTTGTTTTTAAATTTAGTTTTCGCAAAAAAATACAAAAAAATTATTTAGGGCTATCTTCTATTTTGTTCTGACTTTTTCGAAAAAAAGTGAAATTTTTCCGATGACTACCACTTTTAATTATTATTATAATAATAATAATTATTATTATTATTATTATTTTCCAAATTTTAAGGTTCGCTGTACATTCTAAAAAATTTTCAGAACAGTGTTATGAAAAATAAGTTAAGAATTTAAGTTAATAATAAATAAAGTTAAGAATTTTTTTTCAATTGAAAAAGAAAAATAGAAAACGAAAAAATCCCACTCTGAAAATTGCAGAGAATTTGCGGAAAATGTCAAAGTTTTTTCTAAAAAAAAAAGAAAAAAAATTAAAACTGAAAATCATCTCGAAATTTCCGTTTTTTTCCCGAAAATTTCAACAACAAAAAAAAAGTTGAAGATGGATCTGTATAATTTTTATAAATTTTTTTCCGAAAAGTGCATTTAAAAACAAAAATTTTGAAAAAAAACGTCCCGATAAGTCATTTTTTGAAAATGTTACGCCATTTGAAAAAAGCCATTTTTTGAGAAACCCATAATTTTTTTGGGTTAGCTAAAAAAAATTTTAAAATTCTGAAAAATGTTTTCGATAAGATAGAAAAAGATAAAAAAGTTTCAGCCAAATCGAAAGGGATCGGGGTCAAAAGTGGTCGATTTGGCATGAAATGCCCCATATATTTGCCCCCTCATTTTTAATAGCGTTAAAAAGTGCAGAATATTCGAGTTTTTGATAGGAGGTAGTACAAAAAAAAGTACGTGTGGCAGGTGCGCATATAGGGACTTGCCACACAAATTTTGTGCCACAAATTTTGTGCTTTGTAAGCAGAGATCGTAATAACAGGATTTCATCCCATGAAGGAAGGTATTTACAACCCTCTATTATCACCACTCTACACAATGTAATATTAAGGGCACAAAAAGCAATCATTTTTAGAATAATTGCAACATAATTACACATTGTATTTTCTCTTCTCTCGTTAATTAACATTAACTAGTGAATTTCGTAATTTCCAAGAGAAAACAGTTCCCAATTGTTTGCTGCTCTAGTAAATCAATAACTCTATTAGAAAATCGAAATAGGATTTCAAACAGTAGATTTAAAAGAGCATTCAAGTTGAATACTAAGAAATTTAAATTATTGAGGTTGATTTAATATTAAGATATTAAGTGATTATTCAAATGATAATTAGTTTGCAGATCTTTCATCAGGAAAATTATTTAGCAAAAGTACTATTGTCCTTGAACGGGGGGCACGTTCTGAACTAACATCCATTATATTAGTGTAAATTCAAGTGGTGGAAGAGGAGCGGTGCACTCAAGGAGAGTAGTTAAGGGTTAAATGTCTTTACTACTGTTAGTATGCGAAGGCGTTGTGCTTAAATGGATTTCATCGTAACCCGAGAGCTTCTATGTTGAGTATTTTCATCACATAAACGTTTTATTAGAATGTTATCATGATTTTATGAAAAGCTTTTATCTTTTTTTTTTAATGGGATATTTAACTGCAACATGTAATTTTAATTTTTCTCAATTCAACAAATATAATTTTTAAATTAATTTTAAAATATTAAAACTCTTTTATTTAATCATTTGACATTCAGTTTGTAAACAAAATTGATGGAGAAACCGGTCAAGGAGGATCTAAGGGATAAAACGACATTTCTAAGATTTTATACTAAAAAATCATTTTATGGCACTTTACCCCCTTTTCGGTAATCATTTTTCTAAATTTACTCTACCAGTCAGAATTGTGCGTCCACCCGTTTTTCGTGAACCGCATAGGTACTCCTAATTTTAAAAATCTACGTGATGAAATTTTGTGTGCAAAATAGTACGAAAGATGGTAAAATTCTTCTTTAAATAAACCGAAGTTCAAGAGATTTTGTTAATTCTGTAAGAAACTATTGTAAAACTAGTGCATTTTTAAGTAATTATGCTTATGAAATAATTAACATTTTTTAATTATCTTGAGTCTCATTTTTCATAAGTGCGTCTGACCATACCAAAAACTTTCAATGCAAGCATAAAAATTTTAGTTTTGGAATTTTTGTATTTTTGGAAAAGTGTGACTATTAAAAATTGCTGTAAGATATTTTTTTCTATAAAAATGTCTGAAAGTCTACCCTTACAATATTTCAATTTAAGAATATATCGTCCAACAGTCATAATTGTTTACTTATTACTTATTACTTTGTTTACTTATTATAAGATATTACGTTATTATTAAGTTATTATAATTAAAATTATTGAGATAGTTATTAAAAAGAGGAAAAAATGGAGCAAAAACACCCCTGGGGTAAAACAATCTTTCCCTACTAATCTTGTACAAAGAGGTTCTATAAATATCAAAGCTATTGAGAAGAGATCGTTTCATCCCCTCTCGATACTCTACTGAATTAAAAAAACAGGATCTTAAATTAATTCTGCAATTTTAGAAGCTTTCTACAGCAATTGATATCAATCTCTCGTTTTCTCTGTTGTGAAATTCTTCTAATTAATTTTTTTCTGAAGCATCAACCAGCTGTAGTCTGGTTGAAGCGAGGCGATTAAATAGCATACGCTGCAGGTGACAGAGAAGGTTCGATATAATAAATATATGAAAACCATGATAAATGGTTCGTCCGGGTACCTCGAAGTACAACGGGGCTTCTAGCCATTTATCTTATCCAGCGCCTTGTAGAACGATAGCTTTGGCGTGTCCGCTTGAGCTTTAAACTGAAAAAGTAGCAAGGTATCCGAACTAAGGCTCGCCACATAGTCGAAGTGTGCCTTTCACCAAGTGTCCATTTTTTAAATTCCGACACCATCAATTATCATTTTTTCTTTACTCCTTCATCTCTTGTATCTCTTGTAAATTTGTAATGGAACTCTTGTAAATTAGGTATCATCAAGAAAATTATTATCATACAGAAAAAATAATTTCCACAACCGGTCAGAATTGAAGAGCATATGTGACGTGCGCCGAAGAAAGGGGGCTTACTCTAAAAAATCGAAATCGAGGTTTTTACACCTTTTGATAGTTTTTGAGTTGCTCTTCTTAATGAAATCATCGAAATAATTTTTTGAGTGTTATTATTGCTAATAATTGAGTTGTTAGGTACCCTCTCTCCTAAAAGTCGCATCTAT
The DNA here is from genome assembly GCA_037177015.1 of Euceroptres primus. Classification (NCBI taxonomy): domain Eukaryota; kingdom Metazoa; phylum Arthropoda; class Insecta; order Hymenoptera; family Figitidae; genus Euceroptres; species Euceroptres primus. The sequence continues at coordinate 3,385 of JBAGKK010047084.1, forward strand.
CGGGTCGACTTCGACCGCTCACCCTGAAAAATCTCACTTTTCAGAGTAAGCCCCCTTTCTTCGGCGCACGTCACATATTTCCAAAACGTCTTATACACTGAAATAGCTGTTGAAGGCCTACCGTTTTGTTCGTTGTGTTTTTTCGTTTGATTCGTACTTTTATCACATATTATTTTGGGATGTCTTTTACCCATAATGTTTTCCTGTGAATGAATGTTCTTGAAATTTCTTATGGATTACTTGGCTGTGTGCCTTTCTGACTTGAATGTTTTTATGGATTATAAGATGACCGAACTCGTTTACAAGTATATTTATTGATTTTTAAGTAAGTGGACTTATTTAATTGTTTTATTGTGTCAAAATGTTTTATTGTGCCACACAAATGAAGTGCTCATAATTTTAGAGTAATTTCTCTTATTTTAAACCTAAAATATATGACTACTCAAACATGTTGCTATATACTGATATTGTCAGTTACCCTGAAAAATTTGTTTACTTTGATTATATTCTTTTTCTTTTTTTTTTGTACGTATTCACAGATTTTGTACGTATATTTTTTGTACGTATTTGTACTTTGATTATATTCTTTTTCTGTTTTTTTGTACGTATTCAATTTGTTTTTCAGAATTTATTATAATAAAGTTATACTGAAGAGGGTCCAAAATTAAAACTGAAACGTTTAATACTCTCGTTTTCATTCAATGACCTTTTCATCGAAGACTGATTGAAATCTACGTTAGAAAATATTTCTGACCAAAAAGTGGGCCTCAGTTTCCGAGATGTCGAGGTTTGAAGATTTACGGTCGGGTACTCGATTTACAAAGTGAGGGGAAAGGACAATTTTTAATTCAAAAAGTCCCCGAGATCATATTTCTGAACCGATTTCAAAGATTTAAACAGAAATTAAAGCCTGTTACATTTTTAACAAAACATGCGAGGATAATTTTTGAAAAATTTTCATTAATTTCTTATTAAAGTTGAAAAATGCGAAAGAATCATAATTTCTTATATTTAACCTATACGTACTACTTACTTCGTCCTACTTATTACTATTTCCCCAAAAAACATATGGAATTAGTAAATTTATACTCGCAGAATACAAATTTTCATTGTGGAGATGATGTTACTTCATTTCTTAAATTATTATAAACAAATTAATGAAGAAAACTGGGATTTACTGTAGTTTCAAGGTTTAAATTCATTATTTATAATGATTTTGCTTTTAAACTACAGTAAAACCCACATGTATTGGACCTGCATGTATCGGATTCCCGCTTATATCGTTTTTTTTTCGATACCTTGAAATTTCTTTTGTCTCTATGTGGAAATACATATCAGATTCCCGCCTATATCAGATTTTACCGGTGATCCTATAAAATCCGATATATGTGTGTTCTACGTACTTCGTCATATAAGAGTCATCTCATTTCATTTTCTATAGAATCATTTTTTATCTCACGTAATACATTACCGGTCAATAAAATTTGTCATGGTTATATGCAAATCGACTGGGAATTTGTTTATTAATAATGTTTCTACCAATGAGAAATATTACCATGCTATCGTTCAATCTTCGATGTTAATAAAATATTAATTTCATATTATTTAAAATTGTAGGTATATATATATAGTGAACGCGCGTTTCTGTGTCGCGTGAAATACGTCTTCCAGGAAGTAGTTTATACATACTAACACATTCAAATTTGGGCAAGGGGTCCGAGGGGACGAGGAAAGCTGAACTCGGAGCTCAACGATAGCGTAGCAACAAAGTGCGCAGTAGTGTCGTAGTAGTCTAAGCGTCGGTTCACATCAGTTCGTTTTCAGTGTTTTGGTTGTGCGTTGTGTGTAATAATTCATAAATAATTACTAAATCATACTTAGCAGTAAAGTAAACATTAAATTATACTTATATTTAAAAAATATTTTTCACTCGTGACAAAAATCAAATAGAAATAGTTCGTACGGCCCTGACTTGTTTAGTTTAGAGACCGCTCGATTTAGGCCAAGACCATTGAGGCAACCCCCGAAATCGGTATTAAATCGAGCTTTCAGTGTATCAATTAGTTATTCAAATTGAAGTTATTAACCCAAAGATATGTAAAAATGTAGAAGGAGGAAAAGGAATATTTTATTTAAATTTAAAATAGAGGTGTACAGTTTTTTTAGATCGAAATTTCAATTCCAATTGGTACCTTTTTGGCCACACTTAGAACATTGGATTTTTCGACATATTAAATCATTTCGACTCTAGGATTTCTTGGAACCAAAATTATTCAGCTGGTTTTGAAATAAAATAAACTGAATAATTCGATCGTTATTTAAAATGGATTTCATTTCAAAACCAAATGAATAATTTCGGTTTTGAACAATCCTGCATTCAAAGTGATTTAAGTTGCTTAGATTTCTTCTTGAATTAAACTAAGTTTCGAAAAATCACAGAAAACCGCGGGTGTTAATTTTGTTGCAGCTCATTTGTCAACATTCTCAAGATGAGAATTTGACGAATTTCAACTTCCCAGCTGTAACATGAATGTAGCTGCGTTTCATACGAAACTCCCTAGGAATAAATAGATGAACTTCATGTATAGCCCTCCATAGAATAAAGTCACTTTTTCGAATTTTGCGACTTCGGCAGCACTGAATGTGCATTAGGGTGGTCCAGATTTTTTTTCTTCGAATTTTCATGCTTTCACCCGCCAAACTTCTTCGAATCCCCAAAAAAATGGCTTTTTTGAAAAAAATGATATTTAAAGATTCCACAAGCCCAATGAAGTCTAACACGTACAATATAAAATTACAAAATTTACAAAAATGACTTTGTAAATTTTGTAAATTTGTAATAAATCAGAATCGTCAATATTAGACGAATCGAGTTGAAACTGAACATTTCTATACAAAATTATCCATAGAATACAATTACTACAATTAGCCATCGACAATTACTTTTTAAATATTACCCCCATAAGTCGGTTTTATAGGGTCCGAAAAAAACTCCATAAGTGAAAAATTGGGTTTTGCGAGTTCTTGGCGCCAATTATGATTTTTACGCGGCTTTTTAAATACAAATTGTTTCTGATACATAAAATATTGCTTTCTTCTGATAATTATATGTTTTCATAAAGTATCTAAACAATTTATTATTACTTATAGCAATATTCTCTTAGAATAGAGTTAGAAAGTTGCGGTTTTTTTTCGAATTGTTGTTTTCATCTGTTTTCAACAACTTGAAAGTTGCTTTCAACTTTTCAGTTAGAGCGAGGCAATAATCAATTAATGTTACCAGAAATAATTGTTTAAGCAATTTATTATTATTTATAAAAATTTTTTGGTGCTTTACATGGGCTTTAGGGTCGAAAATTAAAAAAAGCTGTGTTTTTTTAACCAAACGCTTCGACTCTCATGTGAGTCCTCTTCAGAGGTTTATTTCTAAAAACGGAAATTACAAGTGATACAAACGCTGTTTGTTTAATTAAACAATTATACATTTTAAAAGCGAAATATAAGAATTTTAAGAAAACGTTAAAAGATTTTTTTAAATACAAAATTTACAATTATAAAAGCAAAAAATGTTTTAAACATTCAGAATGACAGAAATTAAAACGAAGAAATATTTTTTTAAAGACCAATAACAATGAAAATTGAAGTAGCATGAATATTTCAATAATATCTAGAATTTCTGGAATCTCATCAGTTTATGTGATTTTCTAAATACCTTAACAATTGTGTAAGAAATTATTCCTCACATAACTGTACCACTATTGTCGACAAAAATTTAATTTTTCGTCATTTTCTCGGAATTTATAACAATATTCCCTTACAATAATGCTAGAAAGTTGCGTTTTTTTCTCAAATTTTCTACCTTCTGTCCACTTTTCAATTATAGTGAGATAATAATTAATTCAAGATAACAAACATAATTGTTTGAACAATTTATTAATATTTTTAATAATATTCTATTTTAATAATGCTTAGAAAGTTGCGATTTTAAAAAAAAATTTCCACCTTTTGTCCACTTTTTAATTAGACTGAGGTAATAATTATTTCAAGTTAACAAACATAATTTTTTGAACAATTTATTATTATTTTTAATAGTATTCTCTTACAATAATGCTAGAAAGTTGCGGTTTTTTCTGAAATATTCAAATTTTTTGCATTTTTCACTTAGTGAAGTAATAATTAATTTCTCTGTGAAAAAAGAATTATTTTATTGTTTAATTGTATTTAAAAACTTTTAGGAAGAGGAGTATGGTACGGAAAAGGTTTAGAAAAGGTAAGTGGTTAGGAAATTAAAAAAAAAAGAAGAAGCTGGGAGACAAGTACAGAGACACAGCTATCTGGTTTTGAATCAACAATATTTTTATTACTATATTAAAAATGAGATTTCGAACAAATTCTTTTAACACAACATGTATGATTTTTTAAGAATTTTTAATGCAAAAATCCCATTTTCAGAAAAATGATGGTTATCTAATTCTGTACTGTAACCCTTCAAGTGTTGATAACAGTGAAAAAGCGACAGGTCAATAGGAAAAACAACATACCTGGTATAAATTAAAATACGAAGATAAAGTCAGCGGGAGTATTATTATCTTCTATTATTTTTATCATCTATTATTTTTATTGTCTATGTTTTTTTTATTTTGTTATACATTTTTTCTACCTTCATTGTATGATTTTTACAGATCTAATAATTTTTTTTGACTGATGAGCGTCCAAACAGTGACCGAAACGTTTCAAAAACGCATCTTTTCCTTTGACCTTCATTTTTATGACTGTTGCTTCACTACCTAATATAAAAAAGGTCGAGATTAAACAAACAATGCATATTAAATATCACAGGTTATGTATACATGGTTATGTGTACAGGTCCGACTGTATCATGCTCCTAGAGAATTTCATCTGCATTGGCTTTAAAGCTTAGAAATGCATGGCAAAATAGTGTCATCTTAACCTACGTATTCAAATACTGCAAATTTATTTGAAATCACAGGAACACGCTGTTGAACAAAAGGAAATTAAAAATTATATCATTTATATTATCTCTCTCTTATTGTCATCCATTTGATGAAAATAGCTGGAAACAAAGTTGTTTCGACTGCTGGATGACAGTTCGATTCGAGATTTGAGGACCGGCGTTTTACTGTGAACTGATATTCTAAGCGTAGCCAAAAACATACCAATTTTTATTGAAAATTCGATTTGATAAACTGCACACCTCTAATATAAAACTAAGAAGTTAAAAATCTTTTCGACATGAGAAAGTAAAAGACTGGCTGAAAAAACTTTTAATATGGAGTTTAACATGATTTAAAATTCTATTTTGCCTCTTTGATCATTTTTCGTAAAGTCTAGGTATTTAAACGTAAACTTTACCGAAAGGTGCCTTTAATTCCTGAACGTAATTTTTGAAACTGTAAGTACATGTTTTCATTTTTAAAAAAATGAATGAGTATATTTTTCGATATCAAATCTTCAACTGTAAACGACATAAAGGGAGAAAAGTATATCGACCAATCATCTAAGGCTGAACCTTGTCTCTTCGATAAATATAATGACCGCTTGACGAATCTTTAACAATGGGGCAAGTCGTTCTGCGAGTGGATGAGACGACAATAGGATCTCTAATACCGTCTGAAAGAGCAGTCCTCACCTCCTTTTGTTGGAGAGCTTTTCTCTCGCGATCAAGAGCTTATTACTAGGTTTTACAACTGTGAAAATCCTCACCTGCAAAAAATTCCTGGCAATATCTTGAGACGGTCCAAATGACCCTCAATAATAAGATATTAATTACTATAAAAATAAAATAAGAAAACCAATAAGAAAAATTAAATATTAAATTATTAAATATCAATTTAAAAATAAGGGCACCAGACAAATGATGGTACGATACTGAGAAACAAGATGGTTCTAGAATATTCCAGACGAAAGCAATAAATGAATGCGCGGGAAAATAAATAATCAGTGGGAGAAAATAGCGCCAAAAATGTCAAGAGATTCGACCAATAGAATTAGGGGGGCGAGAAAAGGCGCCAAAGATTCACGGCTGAAAGAGAAAAGTGCGCGCAAGATCGATTGAAGAGTGGGAGAAGAAAATCCACGTGATTGGGAAAGCAGATCGATGACCGTGCGAATCGAGAAACGCCACGCGTCGGAAATACCGGGGACCGATATTTGAGAGGCCAGAGGCCCAAAATAAATAAAAATCGAACACGAAATAATTCTCGCCTCAGTGTTGCCCACAATCAAAAATTAAATAGAGTTCTAATAATCCAAGAGATTTATGGAATGAGCATCGTAAACATAAAAGTAAAAGCAAATTGAAAATCGTAGAGTTCAAGTGGAATAAAATTACAATTCTTTTATTAAAGCCAAGTTCACCTCCTAATACGACTGAAAACAAGGTAAACAATTGCCCTCAGGACATCGTGATAAGGAAATAATAAATTGGCTTAAAGAGCAAATAATTGTTAGATGACATTCCAACAATTCGCACTCGAAGCCACAGCTTTTTGATTTAAAGATAGAATATGATTGAACAAATTGAATCATTCAAAAACCCATGTTGAAATAACCAGTGATTATTATGAATAGAGAAGCTTTGAATTAAAATAGATCATTTAATATTTCGCAATTTATATCTGGCAAATATTAAACCGTTACAATCTATCGATCAGAAAACGTATCATCTCTTCCTGTGCATTTATCCAGATAATTCGGATCCTTGGGGATAAAGTGGTCCAGTGTCTATTTCCTTAAATATATTTTTCTAAATCAGAAAAATCAAATATGAATTCTGTCGAAACCTTTTTAACTAATTCTTACAAAATTAATCTTTCTTCACTATTTTGTTCAAAGTACACAA
>JBAGKK010047095.1:0-10246 GCA_037177015.1 Euceroptres primus
TTCTCTTTTGACATGTATTGACTCCAAAATTGAACTGTTTTTCAATGTTCGTTCTTATTAGAATCCAGGTATTTATACTATTATTTTTTCTTTACACGTCCTTTATACACTCAGCAGAAACTGTTTTAATTTGTTATCATCCATTTTAATTTTACCAGATTCTTGAAAAAGGCACGCAGTGTTGCCGAAACGTCGAATAAACGAACTTAAATTCAGTTTCGTTTTTTAATTTTATTTGATGACCGTAAGACATACAAAATTATTTGATCACATACCCTTTGATGGTCGAAGAGAGAACTGATTTGATTTCTATCAAGTCTGATATTTAATTTACCTATCATTTCCATCAGAGATAAATGAATTACAAGATTTTATTTTACTTCAGAAGCAGATGTCGTTTGCCGTATAGTTCGATATAGTATTTGACTCAGTGGTCGAAGTATTCCCTGGAGAGAACGCAACGAAATCGTCCGATAGATCGGGTCGTTTATACACGAGCGACGATCCCGATACGAATTTATATTCGTGTAAAATTAAATCACAGGCTACTCGCTCCGCCCTCTGCACTCATATGCATAAAGAACCGATTGTCCCGGCGCTATCTCTCCAGTTCTGCAACATTAGCGGCCTGTGGCCAATCCGGTTGATTATCTTTTAATTAAATGTTTGTGTTTTATCGGAACTTCCACCCGCACGACCTTGTTACCCTGGTAACAAACTTGTGCTGCTGTATCATGTCACTAGGGAAAGGGATGGTTCCTACTGCGGCATACGTGTTACGGGTAACTCAATTACAAAATCTGCACGCTGTCCACATGGAGTGACAGTTCTGAATTTGACATCAGTTTATCTGGACACGTATCTAATTGTCTAATCTCAATATTTAATTGAGTCTCTAATACAATCGGGCAAAATTCTCTTTCGGATTAATAAAGTTAAGAATATTCCTAAAAGGATTAGGTTTTCTAATTTCTGGATGTTGATACTCCAAATGCCATGGGAAATAAATTTGAACAGATTAGAATCCTTACAAATTTTTTAAAGCTGTCACAAACTTGAATGTTCAAAGCATTCGGTGAAATGATATCTACCTGGTATCTACGTAATCTATTGTATATGTACTTTATAGTTGGAGTAAATGCTCATACAATACAGGCACAATGCAAAGCTTTGTTGTGGTTTGTTCTCTTGCGATATGTGGACTATCAATTATCAATTGTCAATTCATTAAGGGCAATCCCGTATTAGTTCCAGAAACCGTCATAGAGTTTCCTTTGCAATCCCTGTGGTTTCACATCACGTGCAGGATATTACCATGGGGGATTAATAGTAGTCTCTCGTGCGTGTAAGCAAACGACTGGTTTACTTTGATTATCAGTTTAACGGGCAGTCTTTAAATGTCAGATTGATTGCAGCTATTGTATTTCACAAGCTTTTTCCCAAAATGGAGTTCTTGAACAATTTCATTCTTTTGATTTCGCAGTTAATTTTCATCGAACTTTAAAAGAATACCCTTGTGGGAATTTCTCTGTAACGTACTCCAAAGCTATCAAATCAACTCCTAGTCCTCGTGCAGACTTTGGACACTAGAGAAGCACACCAACACATGAATGGAAGCGTGCTCTTTTGCATGAACACTCGTGCCCGATCGGGAACGGTGACATTATGCATGACTACATTCGTCAGGAATATGCACGAACTACCTCCATTTACTTCTGGGTGTTCGGTTGGTCGCATGAATACCCATACGTCGACGTATTCGTGGGAACGCTTGGAACTTCGGTTGCAGGTTACACGTCCAATTAAAACTGGTATTACAGTAGATACAGATATGCAATTTTGTTGGGATTCATTTGGAAAATCACATTCTTCAGGATATAAAATGTTGATACAGTGGATAATTGATTAATCATTCTTTTTCGCCAATTCCTGACCACTGTTCAATCTTTCGCAGTGTACTATTGTTTTAGAGAGTCGTAAAACTGTGATATTTTTTCCTAAAACCAGCTTCAGTACATACGAGAATAACAAACAAAAGTTATGACAATTCATAACTAAGAGGAAAGATATAATATTAATTTGGAACTGTAGTTTTCCATAGTTTAACAAACGATTATTAGAATTAAAAGAAAGAGATTGTTAAAGATAAACGTAGTAAGACATATTTTACTGTCATAAAAATCTAATTACAATCCCAGACCCAATATCCGGCTGGCCCCATGGGATATTTCTCAATACATGGTTAGTGTTTATTTCTTAGCAGCCACAGAATGAATCTGAAGGAGATATTCTCACGCCAAGGCAACCTATTAATTATTACAGACGCGTAAATCAGACGAACCATCTTTACGACTGGACGTGCCAGCGAATTCTCATTATGAGCCAAAGTCTTACCGCGATAGCTGTGCTTGATCGTTCTTCAAGAGCATTGCAATAGCCACAGTGTAGGATTGAATGTACCGTAAGACTCGTACGGTAACGTAATTTCTAAAAATTGGCATCTTATCTTTCCATTTTTTTAAGTTTCCAATTTGGCATTGGTATTCTGGATGTTCAAAAGTATACATAACAAAACAGGAAATCTGTGGTTCGTTTATCTGGAAGTTGACATCGAAAATTTGTGCATTTTCATCATTGATTTATATTGTATTGTATATAACTTCTCGACTCAGGAGGCTTATTTTGTTGCACCACTTTATAGCTAAAGATGCTATGTAATTAAAGTAACGAAGAGTTCACAAATCGTAAAAAGAAGCTGTGGACTATGGTTATATTAGTGTTATGTCGATATTGCGTATCTGAAATGCCCCCGTATGCGAATGTGCATCGCAAGTCGTAAAGTTCGAGAGGGAGACATAAAGTTAGGCCACAAACACGTCGCAGGAAGATCGGAATTGATATTTTATGTCAACCCTGCAGTACAATGAGTATTTCTTCACTAAATCCTGCGAAGAGATGCGCGCCTACGTTTATACGCCTCGCTAATTCTGCAGAGCTGTCGCACATACTTAGAATGCATCTCAGCATCATTTAAGAACGCGTTTTGTGAATAAAATGTTTCTTGCAGATTTATGACCTACTCAGAATCTAATCATCTTTAAGTGATTAAGCCGCATAAAAAATATCTAAAATATCCGGTCGTACCTTTTCGAATTAGAACTTAGTCATTTCTCATCCAAATTGTTATCGTTAACAAGTATGTAATTTCCGAAATTGAATTCGAAACAAGTGGAATTACGCTTACGCTTCTATTTCAGCTTTATCTAGAAAGTTACATAAACTAATTGAATATGTTAGAGGACACTGCTGCTAAATATTATACGGGTCATTCCAAAGGTTTTTTCTTTTAAATTGGCTGCATGACTATGTTAGTGATTTGGCTAGCGATTTGTCTCCCAATAGTAGGTGCCCAAAAAACTCCAAAAAAAAAGTATTAGATTTTTTGAATCAAAACTTTTGGAGACATTTTCTTCTTAACTTAATTTTTTTGTAAACTTTGTTTTGTTTTTAAACGTCTGCTATTAGGAAACAAGTCGCCATCCAAATCGCTGACATGGTCGCGCAAAATTTTTGTCTGTTTAAAATAGTCGTTGGATTGATCAATATATTTTTCCATAATAAATTTTACTTTTCATTGAAGTTTATTCAGTACTACCATGCAGAAAAATAATATTTTCTGAGCCATTTAATTTAAATCACAACAGTGTACTCCTGCATTGCTAATACGATTCTTTGAATCATCATTGTATTCTAATCTCGAGAGTGAATTTCGATACTTTTTCCCCCTATTTATCGTAAACGTTACGGCCCATCAAGCAAAACGATGCAATGCTTGTTTGAAGGATGTGGGTGGCACAACAGAGTAGATCAAGTGCCCAAATTTTGAAAATCGTATCTTTAAAATCATATTTCTTACTGTTGCTAGTTCACTTTTTCAATATAAACGGTATTTTTCGGCGTTTCTTTACAATGCTCAATGAATTAAGAGTAAAATGTAGGAATTGAGGAATTCAATAAACGCACCACCTCTGGAAAATTCAGAATAAAATGTCTGGAGTTCCCTCCCAGGCCATTGAGTACCCAACTGGAGTGAGAGGGAGTTACCCTGATAAATAGTCCGGCTTGTTTTACGAGTAAAACGAACACAGCAAAAGGAGAAACGATTCTATGTGCTTGTGAGTTTCGGTAATGGACGAAAATTCTTAAAGATGAACACTACAAGCGAAATACTCCACATTTGTTTCCTAATATTACCATATTATTCAAGAAAGAGGCTAGCTTCTTCTGATTCACTTTCTCGCCTCTTGAGAATCATATAATATGGCGTACTAATTTCAAATTTGACATCAATTAAGTTCTACATAGTAATAAATGTTGGCACTTTTGAAAATAAAACAGAGAATATTGCGTCCTCTTCAGGCGCACCTCTATTGTTATGTTTGTATAAGCACAAAGGGAGTTAAAAGATACCGCATACGGGTGCCCACAAGGTTTTTCCCGTTTATTACATCATGACCATTTATGGAAGCCTGCGTACAACGTCATAACACGGCTCGTAACAATCCCGAAACTTGTTTTCCGCTCTCCCTCTCCAACTTGGTTACCACCACAGCCTGAGTTAACAATGTATTGTAATAATTATTTATACGGGACAGGGAGACGCACTTTGCCAACCCGAGAATGCTTTTCTCATTCTCGTACCTCGCTTTGTACAACCCCATCAAATCGGAAACCTACGCCGATTTCCTCCTCTGAGGAGAGAAAAATTATTTATTGATGCTTTCAGGGAAAATCGAAGACGTTTGCCAGATACTTGTCAGAGATCCATTAATAAAGGATTTTCGAAATTTGAGTAGTTTTCTTATCTGAGAGTTTAGCCGTTATTTTAAAACCAAACAATAATTAAAACTTTCTTTAATGATTGTCTGTTTTCAAAAATTTAGGACGGACAGATTTCTTGGAATTTCACTTTGATGAGGAGATCTTTCTTCAGTCACAATTAGATAAGTTGAACTGTTAGTAATTTTAATTTAACATAATAATGTGAATGGTGAAACCATTCACATTCACATTACGGTTGTGAATCGTGGTTGTTCATTTGTAGAAATTAAAGCAACGGTAAAAGAATCGTAATATAGTTCATAATTTTTACAACTTGGAAAAGGATCCATACTTTGGTGAAAAAGATTAAAGTTTTATCTTGTTTTATGTACTGAAATTCATAACTAAATGCCTTTCTCACTTTTAGCCTTTTGTAGTGCAAATGTAATTCTCAACTTTAAGCTCTCTTCACATTATATATGCGAATAATAGATAGCCGTAAAACCAATTAATCAACCTTTTTTCAGCGCACTAAGTTACCAAGAGTGCTTTACATTTTCGGCATCATGTGCGTCACAAAGGATCGCCCCAAACTGGCAATTAAAACGTGCATTAATATCGATTGCTTCCACCAAAGTATGCTACTGGCCTATTACCGTACCACAATTTGCCAACGTAATGTAGGAAATAGCGTTGAATTATTCCGCGAATAATGGCGGACAATTGAAATACCCTTAGTGTGCCCTAAAGCGCCTTGGCCCCCTGGAGAGTCTCTGAAAAATTAACATCATTCTGGTAGTCGAGTGATGCAACGGAAGAGGGAGATGCTACGCGTTCAGCAATGGAGGGGTGCAGGGGCTTTACCGCTTGATGTCACGATGATTCGAAATCGATAACGACCCTCCTAAACATGGAGAAGCTGCGGTAAGTGAATTGTGATCCCTTTGGGAAGAAGACACACTGGCGATAGGCAAAGAGCAACTCGAATCGCATTATCGTATACAGCCAGAACTTAAGCTGAAAACTTAACCTGCGAGTTATAAGATACCTTCACGTTATGTTCGCATCACGGTTCCTATAGATTCGCCTTTTGACTTTACGACCCTCTTTCTGCCGTCGTAGATTCATAATTTTCATACATTAAAAGATATATGGGCATATTCTGTTTCCACGGAAAATGTCATTTTTCTGTCACCGTACTTTTATAAGTAATCCTTCACTTAAGTCACGTTACACTGCACAAAAATTTATAAACAGACTTTCTGAAATAGAAACAAAAGCTTACAGTCATTACTGAAACCTACATGAAAAGGTATAACACATAATAGTTGGACCTCTTATAGTTGTATTGATAAGAAGATGTTATAAAATTATTTTTTCCTTGAAAGTGTATCATAAAATGATTATTTCTGATTATGTTCATATAAAGGTTTACTAAATAATATGATAGAGCACAGAGAAAAATCACTTTTATAAAAATTATGGGAATTAGAATAAATTAAATGTCCCGTAATTAGTGATAATATCGAAAATAGATAAAATCAATTGAAAATCCTATATAATCAATAAAAATTTTTTTGCAATGAAAAGATTTTAAAAGCTTATTTTCTTTAGTTAAAGGAAAAAATTGACTTAAAAAATAAAAAAAGGATCTATTAAGCAAAAATTTAAAAAAATTATTTTATTCAATAAAAAATTGTTTTGAGAGAATTTATGTAAAGCATAGAGCACATACTTTTATCTCTAAAAGGAAATTTTAAAGTATACAAGAAAAAAGTATAAATCAGGGTAAGCGTTTTTTGGAAATCGAGTTTAAAAAAAAATCAATTTTTTCATTTTTAAAACATGAAAAATAAGCATGAAGGAGCTGCTTAAATCAATCGGATTCTTAAAATTTGGATTCCCTGGGGGTTTTCACACTGAAGAAAAGAGTTTCGGTTAATTTGATTATTTTGGACTCAAAAAGTGTCCAAAATAGAAAAAGTACAATAACTTTTAAAACAAAATTTTTTTGAGTAAAATCTTTGGCAATCTGTATTTTCTCTACCAAACAAATAAGTAGCCATAGTTTTTAAAAAATCGGTGATGTGAAGGGCTGGTTTGTGTGAGTCCGGCGTGGGATCCACCATAATTAGTTATTCCTTTCCTCATAAATTGAATTTGAGAAATTTTTAAAAAATGTTTTAAATGTTTATTGAAAGTATTATATTTAAAATAATAGTTTAATGAAAAAAATATATTAGCAATTTTTGACCATTTCTTAATACAAAAATTTAATGAAACGTTAAAGATCGTTTAATTCGCTAAAATGTATTGAAAGTAAATTTTTCAAGATACATTCTAACATAATTTCCAGTAAATTACGTATAAGTGATATTATTATATTGTATCTATATTAAAATAATATAATAAGAATATAATATAATAATATAATATAATAAAATATATAATAATAATATAATGAAGTAATAAAATAAAATATAAAAAGACTTTAATATAATATAATACAATTTTTATAATATTATGGAAGATCATTTTTTATATTTAATAACATTTAGGGAATAAATATTCCTTCGGGTTGGAAATTTCCAGCCTTAAGTGTAACTTTTTTCCTACCGCCAAGAGAGACACTGTCTAAATTTTTTTTTAAAAATTTTATAAGCAATAAAGTATCCATTTTTAGTTCAATTTTCACTATTTTTTATTTCCTCAATTTTTACCTTTTTTGGCGTAGTTAGGTTAGTGCGAAAGCTTCATTCATCTATCATTTTTTTCCGACCATTTTTACGACTTGAGGAATGGTCACCAGGGAAAGGGAAACGTAAAAAATGAAAAATTTGAAAAATGCCATAAGTTCGCCATTTTTTCATTTTTAAAAATTTTTAATACTTGTTTTTATTATCTACAGGTTGAACAAATACTCGTCCAAATTTCACATTATTCTATTTTTTACTTCACTGTTAATCATAATTTTCTTTGCACAATTTACCCTTGTATGCAAACTGCGCGTATGCGCAAAGATATTGACCAACCAAAAAATACGTTTCAATATGTATTTAGAATTTAGAAAGAAAGTTTGAAATGAGTGCCTCAAGATTTTTTTGGCACTTTTTCCTTGAAAAAATGGCACTTTCCGTGGAAATGCCCATATAAGCTAGTTTGATAAATTATCAGTAAGCAAATCCCCTAAAGGGAATTGCGTTGAAACTTCAGACTATGACTCATCGATCATTTTGGGGTATCATCCTCTTTCGAGTATATGCGACTTGTTGTCGTCATTGTGACATTGCATGAGGCTCTTGGGAGTCTTCCCCGGAATTGTCGGCCTCCGGAAATCCGTTTTTCAACAACAGCCTTGCCAAAACCATTTCTTCAGTTATGCTACACCCTCTTTGGTAACAACCCCCTAGAAGCGACACGCTTCATCGATTCCAGTCTATTAACCATAATCTATCGTTATCATCCCCGATGATGAACTATATCCTATTCACTTTCATGCAAGTTATTCGCTAAGTTCGTTTCACTCTTTAAGAATTAGTGAACATGAAAAAATTTATTCTTTAATAAAGCATTCTCATCTTGAACAAATCTATGTCTCCAATTCCGTATTCTTCTCACATCATAAATGGAATGACAATTAAAACTTATTTACCTTCTCGAAAAAAAATATACGAGTTTGACCAGACATAATGAAAAACAGCTTAAAGTTAAAATGTCTAAGGGGGCTTACAAATTTCAGTATTTCTTAAAGAAATTCTTATTCTACGGAGCAAGTATTAGAGAGAAAGGATGCCGTTTAAAATATACATTCTATTCTCATTTGATGGATTTACTACATTTCCTAACAAATCAACGACAAGGTGCCTCTATAATGCCGTGATGCGTTATTCATAGGACCGATTACCGTCTCCGTGAATATTAGTGTCATTGGTATTCGACATCCATTTCTCTCGAGACTCGTGTCTAGTCTTGACTGTACCTTCTTTGTATGAAAGCATTCGTACCAACTGGTTGGCTTTAAGAACCTGTAGACTCGTAGACGTCAAATCCTCCGAGTGGATTTAATATTTATGGAAAATCCTGAATTCGAAACACGAAAGTGTGAATTGTAAATGGTAATGCGTTTTGGATTGCAGAATATTGTATGTTGTTTGTTTTAGTTTCCTTTGGAAAATATTTCCATGATTTTTTTAATAAAAGAACCAAAATGAAGAAAGATAAATGGTAACAAATAGGAGAAAAATATATATTCGTTGGTCAGAAAACAATATCTGGGAACGTGAAAATATAATCGTTAGGGTCTCCACCCAAGATGAAATTGCCTTTAGTAAGATTCGCAGTCCCTAGAGCAAGTGACTTGCTATAAATCAGATAGCAAATTTTATTTAGATCTTGCGCATACGCCCAGGTAGTTACAGTACAGCGAGACGAAATTTAATAATCCCTGGAAAATGTAAAGGCTCTGGCGACATGAAGCGCCTTACCTTGAAGGAAACCAAAGTTATACGATAAATTTTCACGCGACGTTGGTATTACCAGTAGCTCGAACTGAGCCTGACACAAGTTGAGGCACTTTGATTATAATTGTAATTTATGCTGATTCTCAGCAGCTTCTTCTTTCATAAGAATATTTCTCCAATGATTTGCAAAGCGATTAAAAGAGTGTTTTTCAAATGCAATTCATAAGTTTCACATAAAGTTTGTAATCATAAATGTCACGTATTAGTTTTACAATCGAAAATTTTGCATGTAACATTATCTTGATATAACATATCAAAGTTTTTCAATTGCTAAAGCTAAAGAAGTTGAATTTCATTATGCTGCTTCATCTTCGGGTTAGCTTTTCGTTTTGCACACAATATATTTTTTATTCTTTTCTTAAATCCGGATTATTCGCTATTTTACATGAAGATACTCTGGATTTAAGTTGGTACTCACCTTGACATATTCCTTTGTTTGGAAAAGCAAAATTGTACGTTAAATGTTTACCAGACGGTATCGCAAATGTCGGAGAGTAACTTTAGCTTTGGTATCTTAACATGACAGTTTGACGTCCCCTCACGCATGGCAACACGGCGACGCGACTCGTGTGAAATGAATCTTCCCCCTGGCATGGCGTGTGCTACACTCAGAGTTGCAATACGTATCATGTAATAAAATCATTCTTTGCAAAAGTCTATAAAATACAGGAACGTTTATGAAATTCTCCGAAATAATTATCTCATGTTGTCTATTTGCTCTCATACTAAATCGGTGGGTGTGAATTTATCCAAAGTGGGTTTTGAATTTGATCCAAAATTGGGTTCACTTGATCCAAATTGGCATTAAAATGTTGCAAACAATTGAAAACTATTGGATTGTAAATATATTTCTCTATTAAGTTAATTCTAAAATACTCTCTTAGCATTTTATTTCAAAACTGAAT
>JBAGKK010047105.1:0-28528 GCA_037177015.1 Euceroptres primus
CTTTGATTTAAAGTGGTATTCTGAAATTTCTTCCTGTATTTCGTAGACTATTATTAATCTTAGCTGCCTGTAAAAACTATCAAACAATAGTACAAGAAGTGAAACGTATAGAAAACAAAACACGCTCGAATCCGTACTTCAACCGCTCAGCCGCCGCTGCCCACCCGCGAATTGTGCACGCGCGTTCACACCTTAAAAATCATTTCTCAGAAAATTTCCAACGGCCCACTCTAAAATTTTTACACCGTATTCCATATACTATAATAACAAATTACAGAAAAAATTATTCATTTTGAATAAGTCCCTTTTGAGATAATTCAAATTGTTTAAGAAATTGTTGCTTAAAAATTACTCAACGAATGGATTTTTTACCATTCAAACGTGCACTTTGAAGTAAGCCACATGTCACATTTTTGCCTAAAATGGCTAGGTGTCAGTAGAAAAATGGGCGATTTACGAAGCATTTGAAAAAGGACTGTTTTTTTTGGAGTCGATGAATAAAAAAATCGATATCGCGTAAAATATCCATATCATATTTAAAAAAATACGAGTCGATTCTTTTTCGCTCTAAAACAAGAGAAAAAATTTTCAGGACAATCAAAAATTTATATTAAAATCTCACGTGGAATCAGCCATATATATATATATATATATTTCATGCTCAAATTGTATGCTCGAAATTTGACGAAAATGATTTTTAAATAATATTTAAATGCGTTTCTTCTGAATTGAAAATTGTATAATGAAGTGTATTAAAAATTCTATATACATACATATACTTATAGTATTTTTTTGTATTTACTTAAAATATATTTTAGTATTTTCTTTTACTGTGTTTTAACAATTACTAATGCAACGTTTCACGCGTGCGTCAGGGCACGTATAAAATTGCTAGTTAATTAATTAAATACTTACGATGCATCTCGATGGCAATGGAAGCAGACACTGGTTGGCTGATGTTATTATTGGAAGCTTGGCATGTAAACACAGCATGAAGATCCTGCCTGACGAGTTTTGGGATGACAAGTGTATTCCTTCGAAGGTCGGGAAACTCGCCAAGTTCGTCCTTGGAATCCAGGAGAACTTCCCCTCTCCACCATCTTACCGTTGGTGGTGGTCGACCTGGAAATTTCGAGCTCGTGTAACTAGGAGGGTGGAAGGCAGTAACATGGCGGATAGTATATGCCGGTACTCGTTAATTCATAATTCATAATGGTAGTTGCGTGCGGATAATTCCCGCCAGACGAGCATAACAGGGGGGAAAAGAGAGGCATTATAGCGTCCTCATTATTTTTTACTAGGCCCATTTTCGTTCAGGGGAATATACTCTGGGGAGATATGATGGTCCACGACCACGATTTGAACCAGTTTTGGTTTAGCAATGTTGAACTGGTGATAAAGATAAATTTATTATCGCTATACTGCCACGCCGTCATCTCCTGCGTCCCGGCCGGAAATTAAAATGTAATCCAATCTGAGGGACGTATACGTGAAGTTAGGCTTAGAAGAGAGTGCCATCTACCTAATTTTCATGTTATGTGTCATGATCCCCCGCTAGATCCCACGGCTCCCTCGGGAATCGAATTTTCAAAGAGGAAGTAAGTAAGAATATCAATTTTCCTGTGACGGGTAAAAATAATTTTTTATTTTATATTTTTAGGAGATGATGCTTTGTGAAATAGGAGATGAATAGATTTTTCAAAACTAGTTTCCGTATTATTGGTTTCAAATGGGGATCAAAGGGATACAAGCGGAAAAACTCGACTCGAGAAAGTTTGAAAAAAAATCGGGAGCAATAAAATTGTAAAAGGAATGAGAAGTGTAAAAGAAGAGAATAAATGTGAAGTGAATCGTAAATTATACAAACTTTTCATTCTTCACTTTTCATTTTTAATATTTCAATTGTCAGTTTTTCCTTCTCATATCTCACTTTCAGCCCTTCATTTTGCAATTTCCATTTTTCATACTTGACCTCCTACGGGCTACCCTTAATATTTTTTTTATGAAAATATTATATTTATCAGTTATGTATGTATTTTTATGCTGCATGTAAATTATCACAAAACAGGGAGATTTTATTTATATTTTTTAACAGAAAATCATTTTATCACATTGAAGCACATTTTAGCACATTTAGCACATTTAGCACTTTTCTCTCTTTCGGAAGTCGTCATTTATTAGTTTCCGGTGACTTAAAACTACAAGTGGCTGTTAAGTTATTATTTCATCTAAATAATTCTCTAAGCTTTAAAATATGTAAATATAAAATATAATCTTTCCTTTATTGCTTTTTGATCTCGAACAAAACAATTTGCTGTTTTTTCACTTTATATCAGCAAATTCTTGATCTAAGATGAAAAATATTTGCAATTTCACAACTTTTTGCAAATATTTAGTTTTAAAAAAAATATAATATCTTTCCCTTCATTGCTTTTTCTTTACGAACAAAAAAATTTGCTGTTTTGTTACTTCATGTCAGCAAATTCTTATTCTAAGATGAAAGATGTTTGTAATTATACAACTTTATACAAATATCTAGTTTTTGAACTTTGTTAACACTTTAAGTACCACACCTCTTTTTTAAGCGAAAAATATCTTTTTGTTCCAAGTGGTATATGTTTTTCTACATGTATCCTTGTAAAAAATTGTATTTTTGAAACATTCTATCTACGGTAATAAAGTTTAAATTGAAAAATTAAATTTGTACGTTAACCAAAAAAATGTTGTCTTTTTCTGCCTGAAAAATCTTCTTTAGAATGCAATTTTACTTACCAAATTTTCTGAGATTTTTTAAAATAAAATTACAAAAGATATTTTAAAAATATAGTGGTCATCCTAATGTACCTTTGGCACAGTGAGTTCTTATTTTCTGCACTGTAAAAAATTTTTAGGAAATTTTTCCGAAAAAGGTTTGAAAAAGGTATAACCCGAACATTTTGAAATTTTTCCTAATGCATTCATTCGGAATGAATGCCTAATGCATTCAATTGCATTCCTAATGCATTCAATTCGGAAATTACTCCGAATTGTAATTGAAGATTTATTTATACAATCTCCTAAGCTTTACGAAATATTTCCTAACTTTTCGGAAATTTACCAATATATTCGGAAAATTTTCCAATATTCTCGGAGAAATGACCCATTTTGTTCGGAAAAACGTATGTCCGACCTTTTTCGGAAACATTTCCTACTATTTAGTCTTAAAAATTTCCAAAATTTTTTACAGTGTATTTGTTTGTTTTATCTGACTTTGTTTTATCTTCATTTATTTCAATAATATTCTTATACTGAAAAAATGAACAGTTGAACCAACTACTTTAGTAGTAAGAATTTTCAACAAACATTTTATGAGTTGATTAAACTATTAAAATTGTTTCTGCAAACAAACGGAATAATAATACCAACTAAAAAAATATTTATAGAAAATTCTTACTACATACTAAAGTATTTGGCCCAACTACATATTTTTTTCAGTGAAAGGCGAGCCATTTGTCCTATTTTTTCAGCATCAAAATTTATTGCCTTTTACACAATTACTGAACTTTTAAGTGCATAAACTTTGTAAAGCAAATAAAAAACTATGAAACCACTAGTCGCTCTTGATTCTAAAGTTACTTAAAACAGAAAATTTTCTGAAAATAACTTTCCTCTACGTAATGGCACTCCTGATATAAAACATGAATACAATAAGAGTTTTCATTTTTTCGGACAAACTGTAAAGAATAAAAGAACACCTTAAATTTAAAATTCTATAACGTCAAAGTTTTCTCTTCACGAAATGCACTTTTTTTAAGATTATTACATGTGCCAGTGAATAATAAAAGCAGTGAAAGAAGACTTACCACCGGAAACGAGACATTTGAGTTTCATGTCACCGCCCTCCTGGTATGGTCCAGCAACAGTTGGCACGGTTTTTCCGTATTCGTCTATAATGTTCGGCTTATGAGGTGGCACTGCAACAGAGAAATGGGGAGAAACTAGTTTAGTATACAGAGGCCAGAAGTGCATTTATCTTAAGTGCAATATCAAAGGGGAGGTTGTAAACAGTTATCAAACTCCAACTCGAGAGTAGATATAGTTTCGGGGAGAAAATCACGTACAAGAATATGTAGACGTAGACGTGTAGTAAACTCGAAGTACCTATTCGTGCAAATGTAAGGAGAAGGTGAGCAACAAACACCTTTAAAGGTTTTGTTGAAATAGGTTCAAATACATATAACACTTCTTCATGTAACAGCCTAACCACGAGCGACATTGATTTATGGCTTTGCCAATCATCGTTTATTTTGGTTCCACGTGCATGCAACCAGTCTGAAGTGCACAACTCTTTTTAATGTTATTCAAGAAAGGCATCAAGTTGTACTTTGATGGGGTGCAAATGAAATGGAAATCAGGCATTATGCGAACATTAGTGCCTATCATGTAATTGCTATAAGAGTGCAAAAAAATTGCAGCTTGTATAAAGTCGAATTATTTAACTTTGAAGTATTCAGAAAAGGATTTATCATCATTAAGGATTTTTTCTACAGTCATGTTCAAACAGAGTTGGGAACAAAATACTTCAAATACATTACTCAAAATACAAGTATTTCGCTATCGAGTAGTTGAAATATATTGCAGGGAAAATACAATCAGGCACTGAAAAAAATGGTTTAGCTGTCCTAGCTAGACGTTTAGCTGGATTTCGTCTTCTAAGAAAATATAGCTGTGTTACCTAAATTTTTAGCTAGGTTAACTAAATATTTAGCTAAAACAGCTAGATATTTAGGCAACACAGCTAGAAATTTAGGTAACGCAGCTATATTTTCTTAAAAGACGAAATCCAGCTAAACGTCTAGCTGGGACAGCTAAACCATTTTTTTCAGTGGGGTGTCTAACGATCAGGTCAATTGAAATTCCCGGGGTTTTCCCGGTTTTTTCCCGACCAAATTTTTCATTTCTCCAACTAATTTTACATTTTTTATTTACAATAACGTATATATTATATATGTAATTTCTTCGTGTGAAAGGTCCAATGAATAAAACCACCTTTTAGTATTTATAGGCAACGTTTCGGACTTTATCAATACTAAGAAATGATTTTATTAATTGGACCTTTCACACAAAAAAATACATATAAAAAATTGATAAAAAGTCAAAACTGAAGAATATGGATATATTATTATATCCAGTATGTATTATCCTAGATAACTTATAATTTCTTACGAAATACATACATTAGCATTTTTCCCCTTTCTTAAATATTAAATTATACATTTTTAGAATATTTTTGCAAAAATAAAAGTTAATGTTCATTTTTATTTTCGAAATTTATTTTTTCACCTTTTCGAATGGCCGTAAATAAAGTGAAAATATGTAGATTTTACCATTAAATAAAAAAATTCCTGATCTGAAATAAAATTCCCGGGGTTTTCCGGTTTTCTCCCGGTAAAACCAAATTCCCGAGTTTTTCCCGATTTCCCGGTTTGCTAGACACTCTGACAATGTATTCAATGTATTTCAAATAAAATACAAACTACATTTAAGCATTTTTGTTTGAAATACATTTGAAGGATGTTTCGGTAAAACAAAAATCGTTAAAATCGTTTTTTCGCTAAAAAATTCTCTAAATTCGAGATTCATTACCCAGTAAAACGGCTTTTTGTAAAAAAATTTAGAAGGAGGTTTTTAAATAAATTATTATTCCGAAAGTACCTATCTTAAATTTAATAAAAACAAGCGTATTTCCTTACGTAATTTACGAATTTTCTGATTATGTAATTTCCTTGTCATGACTTGAGTGTCAGATTGCTTTAAATAGTTTAAATTAAGTAATTAATAAAATGCAAGAATTACATATGAAAGTTTATAAGTTCCTAATTATAGATTAACTGATATTCTTAGGGATTATTATTTATAAAAATTATTTCTTCATTACCTAGTTGAAAAAAGTGAAAAAACAATTATTTCAAAAGATTGAGTTAGGTTGTTATGACATTTTTTGAATGTAGAACCTTTTTTTCTGTGAGCAGGATCAAGATTTTTTTTAAAAACTTTTCGCGGATCAATTTAGCTTCGCGGTATCTCGGGAGCGGATTTTTGTTTTGTTATTAAATTCAAAAATAGAATTTTGGGATCGTTTTTATCCCTCCTGAAAAATTTGATTTCCTTAAGTTAGGCTGTTTTGCCGAAACACACTTCATTTTAAAATTGTTTATTTTATTTGGTACACTTGCATTTTGGATGAAATTCATCCTAAATTAATTATATTAAATTAATAGTAAACCTTGATTCATATCTAAAAAGCTGTAAGTTCATGCAGTGGAACTTCACAGTGTCTTGAATTCTTTGAAATTCATAATAAACTCTTTGAAACTCACACTGAATTTATTGGAATTTTTTGGAATTCACAATAAACTCTTTGAAATTCACATTGAATTTATTAGAATTCTTTGGAAATTAATTATAAATTCTTTGGGATTCTTCGAAAGTTACCATGAGTTCTTTGAAATTCACCCTGATTTCTCTGGAATTTACGATGAAATCTTCGGAATTCACGAGAATACACGATATTGGAATTCTTTGAAATTCACCAGGGATTCGAGGAATCCTTCATAATTCACCAGAGATTCTTAGGAATCCTTTAGAATTCACCAGGAATTATGTGGAATTCTTCAAAATCCACCTTTAATTCGTTGGAATCCTTTGGTTCTTGCATTGAACTCCAAGAAATTTACGGTGGATTTCAAATAATTCGTAATGAATTCCAAAGAATTCGAAATAAATTCCAAATAATTCGTAATGAATTCCAAAGAATTCGAAATGAATTCCAGAAAATTTGTAATGAATTCCAAAGAATTCGTAATGAATTTCGAATAATTACAAAGAACTTATAGTGAATTCCAAAGATTGCCAATGAATTCATGGTAAATTCCGAAAAAATATAATTTTGAATTCCAAATAATTCAAGGTGAATTCCAAAAAATCCCTAGGGAATTCTGAAGAGTTCATTGTCAATTACAAAGATTTCATGATGAATTCCAAAGAATCCAAGGTGACTTTCGAAAAATACAAAAGAATTCATAATTAAATTTCAATGAATTTTTGTTGAATTCCGAAGAGTTGATTGTCAATTTGGAAAAATTCATGATGAATTCCAAAGAATTCAAGGTAAATTCTGAAGAATTCCCTATTAATTACAAAGAGTTCATTGTCAATTCCGAAGAATACATGTTAAATAATTCAAGGTGTTTTTCGAAGAACCCCAAAGAATTCATAATTAAATTCCAAAGAATCCCATTGAATTCATGGTCAATTCTGAAGAGTTCATTGTGAATTTTAAAGAATTCCCGGTGAATTCCAAAGAATCCCTGGTGAATTCAGAAGCATTCATTGTCAAATTCAAAGAATTTATGATGAATTCCAAAGAATTCAAGGTGAATTCCGAAGAATTCATAATTAAACTCCTATGAATTAATGGTAAATTCCTAAGAGTTTACTAACCATTCCAAAGAATTCAAGATGAATTTTAAATAATTTAAGATGAATTCTAAAAAATTCAAGATGGATTTTAAAGAATTTAAGATGAATTCTAAAGAATTCAAGATAAATTCTTAAAAATTCATGGTAAACTCCGAAGAAATCCTGACGAATTCAAAAGAGTTCATTTTTAATTCCAAACTATTCATGCTGAATTCAAGATGTATTTTAAAGAATTCCAAAGAATTCATAATGAAATTCCAAAGAATTCCAATGAATTTATGTTCATTTCGAAGAGTTAATTGTGAATTCCAAAGAATTCAAAGCTCTGCTATGTGAAGCCCCACTACGTAGACTTACAGCATTCTAGATAGAGCGTATGAATTTAATATTAACTTATTATTAATTATTTAGTATGTAGTTCATCTAAAATACAAGTAAATATTTTAGAAAAATACACAATTCTCAAATGTATTTCAAATAAAATACAAAAATAAATAAATGTAGTTTGTATTTTATTTAAAATACATTGGCTAAATTGTATTTTCCCTACACTGTTTTTCAACTACAAACTACATTGCATGCATTTTGTATTCCAAATATCTGAAATACATTTTTCTTGAAATACTGCCCAGCTCTGTGCTCAAAACCAAATTTTGAATTAGTATAATATATTTTATAAAATAAAGACTTAATATTTAATCAGGGCACATCTCATCTTATCTTTTTTTTCCTTATGCAAATACATAATTTAAAATAATGTTACTCTAACAAAACATGGTTATAAAAACTGTTATTAATGAATCGAGAATAATTAATGGAACTCCTCCTTTTCTGGCTCATTAGTCTTGCTATTCTCAATCTATATTTGTGCTTTTTTTTACATTTGAATTTGCGAGTATGTCACTGGTAGGGGCGTATTCGATTATAGTAAGATAGGGTGATGATGGAGCACGATTTTCAGCCCCTCGACTCATCAACAAACTCTTGGTTTCAAACCGAGCAAAAACAGGTAACTGGTTCAATAAGGACTTGGGTCAAAGAGTAATCAGTAGAGACTCTGAAATCTGCCACGCAGAATAATATTTAAGGCAGTATTCTACTTTGAACGCTCGAAAAAAAGCTATTTCTGTGAATTTTTTCTGAGACCATTAATAATGATACCGATGTAGGGTTCGTTAGGCTTAATAAATACACTCTTGAAATACATTAAAATTTTTTCCCATTTATTTTATGCACTTTTTATACATAAAAAGTCAAAGTAAACTCCTCAAAAAGTAGATAGGTTCACGCTGTTGTAAAAATCTGGAGAACGGGTGGTCTAAAACAAAAAAATTAAACAGTTTTAGATTCAGTATGACTCCAGCAACCGGCTTAAGTAGGATTTCTGATAGTCATGCAAAAATAACAAAATGGCGGCCAAAAAACAAAAAAAACGAAAAAGTGGGTTTATTTCCACAGTTTTTTGCGAAAAATATATTTAAAATTAAAATTTTAAAATAATCCTAGTTCAGCCGGTTTCTAGAGTCATACTGAATCTGAAACTGTTTAACTTTTTGGTTTCAGACCACCCATTCTCGAGATTTTTACAAAAGCGCAGACCTACCTACTTTTTGAGGAGTTGACTTGGACTGACGTTTTTACGTATAAAAAGTGCATAAAATGAATGAAAAAAAAGTTTTAATGTATTTCAAGAGTGTATTTATTAAGCCTAAGAAACCCTACATCGATATCATTATTAATAATCTCAGAAAAAATTCACAAAAGCAGCTTTTTTCGAGCGTTCAAAGTAGAATACTGCCTTAATTGATCCAATCAAATAAATTTTATTTTTTAACTGCAACTAAATTTAAATCTACCAAACACTTGGTTCAATTTAAAAAATGACTTTGTCAATTTAACCGAATGTTTTATTGAATCCAAAAAACTTCTGGTCCATATAACACAACACCCAGAGAAAAAATTCTTTGGTTAACAAACCAAGTGTTGCTGGATCAACCAAATACTTTTCTAAATGTAAGATGCAGGGAATTCTAAGATTGACAACTCGACACCAGGTTGCTCTCTTTTCTGATTTCGATGCATGCACGATAGTGTATAAATACCTCGTTTCTCACTCGATACTTGTGTTTCTTGTAACTAACGCCTTATCAGGAATGGCGCGGAAGAAGGTCGAGGGAATAACTTCCTAAGTGCACCTCTACACGCACCAGCTAATTGGCACGATCCCATTACAGACAATTAATTTTCCGCAAGCGGGCCGAGGCTAGGAACTCGCTCTACTGCGGTAATTTTGGGAGTTTAACCTCTTACAACCACGAATATATTTTTAATTTGCGTCAGATACGCTTGAGTAGAATTTATTAGTTGTCAGCACTAATTAAAAAATTGTTAATTTAGATTAAAATTTATTGGAACTATATTCTTATGAGAATTAATATTTTATTTGATAGCTACCGGAACTATTTCAAGTGTAAATTTTACCCGCATTTGAAACCATCAAAACAAAATAATTGAAAATCGTCAGTCTTCAATGTTAAATTTATTTCAGGGATTTGAGGAAAATAGACTCGATGATTGTAACGAATTGTGGAAGAAGCTTTCTTTAAAAAAATTGTTTGATATATAATTGTTTAATTAAAGATATATGTGTATTATTCAGGTACGAGAATTGTAGACAATCTTTTAAGGGCGTGTGATATGTTATGATGTCATGAATTACCGACGGGTTATAAAAAATATTTAGTAATCCTATTTTTTTAAAAACAAAGATATGAAGATGAAACTTAAGAGAATGATAGAAAAAATGACACTTAACAGATGTGCCTATTCTTATTTTCTAACATTCTCTTAAGTTTCAACTTGATATCTTTGTTTGTCTTAAAATAGAATTGCCCAATATTTTTTATACCCCGTCGGTAATTCGTGACATTATAACGTATCACACCCCCTTAAGGGTTAAAGTAAGTTACTGATCATTATCACCTTGAATGAAATTTTGGAAGAAATTTCCTTAAGAAAGAAAAACAGTTTGGTTTATAATTATTTCTGTAAAAGCACAGATTTGGATAATAGAATTGTTAGGGTATTTAGAGATCAGATTTTTTGAAATTTCCGGGTTTTTCCCGAACTTCAGTTTCCCGACCAATTTTACATTTTTAGTTGCAGTAACTCAAGATAATTCCTAGATAACTTATAATTCCTTACGAAATAAACACATTCGCATTTTTTCCTATCTTAAACATCAAATTATAAATTTTTTTACATTTTTCTAAAAATAAAAATTAATATTCATTTTTATTTGTGAAATTTATTTTTTGCCTTTTTCAAATAGCCTTAGATAAAGAGGAAATAAGTAGATTTTACCACTAATTTAAAAAATCTCGATCTGGAATAAAATTCCCGGAATTTCCCCGGTTTTTTCCCGATGAAGCTAAATTCCGGAGTTTTTCTCAATTTAGATGAAAATCGTAACTTTCTTTCAGTAGCTTATTTTTTTCTGTGCCATTCTTTACAATTTGTGAAGAATTGTATAGGAAAACTGATTCTTTAAAATTTATAAAGAATTGTACAGAAAAAAAGAAGCTATTGAAAGAAAGTTAACTTTCGTCTAAAACGAAAAAAAAACACAAAACTCCAAACAAATATTCGGTTTCTTCTTTAAAATTCGTTTCAAAATAAAAGAGTCTTTTCTCATATTTTTTATTAATATTAAGCTCAACTAAAGGAAGTGAAATTAAAATTTGTCAAATTTAAAGAGAAAGCTAATAAAAAACACATATCTTTCTGCGATTTAAACAATTTGAAGGCACTAAAGTAATAAAAATGTTAAAAGCACGTAAGAAATGTTATTAATTTTAATCTTTAAACTTTTACGATCCATTTTTTTATTTTGCGTAAGCGTGAGTTGCTTATTTATAAAGAGAATTTATGATTTAATTTCGTGACAAGTTTTTTTATTTTTCGTATCATTATGTTCTACAAATAGGTTCAAGTTCATTTACCACCTGATATGAAAAACTGATTAAATGAAATATTCACTCTTCTTTTCAAGCATGAAAATTGAAATTAACATAAGCTATTCAGTTTTAAATTTAAAAGCAGCATTCCATTCTTTTTCAAGAAGTTCATTAAAAATTTATTAACAGAAGATAAAACGACATTTAAAGGGAAAAAGTCACGATAAAGGTCATATTCATTAAAAACAAATCAAAGCCACGAACAATCGATATTAGAGGTCTAAAGTTTGTCCAAAGTATTGAATAGGAGAATATTAATGATGATTACACTCTTGTATTTGATGAGTTTCTAAGCTTCAAATATTGTCTATTATTTGGTTTCAACATTCATTCTGATATTCAAATAACTTTCTAAAGAAAATCAATCCAAGAGAGGGAATGAAATTTAATTCAAACGAATAAATTCAAACGAGAGAATTCTCAATACAAAAATATGAAAAAGTAAATTCTTTTGAACATCATAATTTCATATAAATAACGGTTTATAATTCTAAAAGATCCTAACTCAAAAGCATTGTCAAATTGGAAACTATCAAAATTTGAAAGCTTTAATTTTGTAAGCTTTAAAGTTAGAAAACTTTCATGTCATTTATTTAAACTGTTAGACATTTATACTTTAAAATGGAAATATTTATGCAAGTCATAGTAGGTACTTCAAAAAGCATCATATGAAACGATCAGTCATTAATATTAATGAAAATTATAATTGTGGACTTTTATAATGTAGTTTTTATCGAAATCAAATTGTAGACCATGTTTTATAAATTTTACTTGTTCACAAGTATTAATAAAAACTAAAAATTTCAATACGAGCAAGAGGATTTAATGCAGTATATCTCGAGTGAAAGAGAAGTGCTAGTGTAAAAAGTGGATTACTAGGGTTCTAAAATATTGACGATGAGCTTAAGCTCGAAGCTACGACATGTTTTCCTATCGAAATGGAAATTATTACAGGCGTTAATATATCGGAAAAAGTCGAGGGTGAGATGAGAATGAGAATAGTAAACAGAGCGAATAAAAGTGCAATCGGATGTGTACATTATTATCTAGGATCAAGGGGACTTAACGTCCCTCCACCATCGATTGCTAGACCATTGACATTACTGGCATTTCGATTGCAGCTGCAATCCCTATTTATTCGATACGATTTTCACTTTTATTTTGTTATACCTATTATTAATCTATTTAATTTAAGAGACATTGATAAGTTTTCATTTTCATCACGAAGAAAAAAATCTGTTAAATTAACAGAAGTCCTGTTAAAATAGGGACAGCAGATTTTTTCCGTTCTATTTACAAAAATTTCTGTTAAGCCTACTGATCTTACACGCTTTTCTGAAAAATGAACATGTGTTAGGAAAACAGATTTTAGGAAAAATTAGAAGTCTGTTAATCTAGCCGATATTTCTGTTGAGTTTACAGAAAACCGTGTAAAATTTGTAGGCCCAACGGAAATTTTTGTAAATATAAGAGAAAAAATCTGCTGGCCTTATTTTAACAGATGACATATTAATTTAACAAATTTTTTTTTATTCCGTGATCTCTCAAGGACTTGTCAAATTAGAAAAAAATACATGAGAAAACAAATCGAGAACCGAATGTGGATCAAATTTCAGAAACCATGAGTTTAAAAATAGAGTTTTGATCGAAAATTCTTTTTACTTGTAGGAAACTTTAGGTTGATTCTTTGACATCAAAAATATGAAAGAAAGATGTTCAAAATCAATTTGCATAAGTTTGGGGACATTTGTGGTGAAGGTATGTTTTTAATCAACATTTGGACCCCGGGATCAAGTGTGGATCAGTGCAAAAAGTCTTTAAAACTTAGCAAATCCTCAAAGAGAGGATATTAGAAGATAACTTGGAGCAAAATAAAGTAAAAATAAATTTTTTTACGTGATATATCATTGTTAATCAAGTATTGGTCCTAATGTGGATCTAAATGGTCTAAATGTGGATCAAAGAGTGTTTATTGATGATAATTCACTGAAAAGGAAGGCTAATGCTATTGAAAATGTACACATTATAAAGTGGCAACATGAATCAAGATTATTTATAATTTTAAACAAGTAATATTTATGAATAAAGAAAATATATAATTTTAAAACTTTATTTTTATTTCCATTTTTCATCATTATTAATGAATATGAATACTTTTTATATTAATGAACTCGAATACTTTTGAAGCTTAAATATTATAATATATTTCTGTAACAATTCTAAAACAAATTTTATAATAATTTACAAAAATAATAACATAAATAACGTAAAACTGGTCATCTAAGATCTATTTCCCAATATATTGAACCAAAAATGAGAACTTTATTAGACAAGAATAATTTAATAAACATAGTACATTTTGGGACTCTCTGATTCACAAAGGAGTATTATTTAATATACTTTGGTCATAAAAACGTTTTATTTTAAAACTTAAAAGTTATCAAGTCAAAATTATATACGTTTGTTACATTTAATAATTTATAGTGTTTTTTCTTGGATTGCTTAATAATAATGAATTAAAAAAACTTTTTAATGCAACTTTCATTAAAAATATTTTGACCCTAGGGCAAAACGAAACGCACAATAAGTACTGAAAAACGTCTTTAATCTCGAGCTCAGATTGAGGTTAAGATCGAAAACGCTCATTTTCACTTCATTCGCATTTAGAAAATACTGCATATTTGTCAAAACTTCAATAAATTTCTGAAACTTTATGAATTATTATCTTGTGAATTATCTCAAATTTTTTTTTATACAAGAAATACACATTGAAATATTAAATAATTTGTCACTCGCTGCAATTTCATGCTACTTAACTTTTGTTTGAAATGTCAGATCTAGAAATAGTACTTTATTCGCCAAGTTTAAACGCAAATTTTGGTGAGAGCTTAGTTTAAATCACGAGGCGAAGCCGAGGGATTTAATCGCTGAACAGCTTAAAATGTCTTGCACATACTTTTGCTGTCATATTTTTCAAACTGACAAGAATTATTAATTTTTATAAATAATTTTTATTAACAAATGCAAATTTTTACCATTTTTTCATGAATGGGCTTAATTTTTGCTGTGGATTCAGCTTAAATTATCTTGCCACAGACTCATTGCTGTCATATTTTTTAAATGAAAAAAATTATTAATTTTTATGAATAACTTTTTAACAAATGCAACTTTTGACCCCTTTTACATAAATAGGCTTAATTTTTTTATGTAATTAGCCTTAAATATCTTCCCAAGGACTCCTTGTTGTCACATTTTTTAAATTGTCGAAAATTGTTCCTTTTTATAAATACTTTTTATAAACAAATGCATATTTTGATCATTTTTTAAAGAATAAGCTCAATTGTTTTTGTAGAATCATCTTAAAATGTGTCCACAATATAAATTCTTGCTGTTATACTTTCAAATTGATTGAAACTGTCAATTATTTAAACAATTTTTATAAACAAATGTTTGTTTATAAAATGTGTATATATAATTGACAGTTTTTGTCAGTATAGACAATTTTACAGCAAGAAATCTCTGGCAAAACATTTTAAGTTGATTCTACAAAAAGAAATAGAAAAAATAGTGAAAATGTGCATTTGTTTATAGCAATTATTAATGAAAAGCAACGTTTTTCGTCATTTTAAAAAGTGTGACAGCAAGGAGTCCTTGGCAAGAAATTTATGGTTCATTGCAACAAAAAAACAAGCCTATTCATGTAAAAGTGGTCAAAATGTGTATTTGTTATTAAAAATTATTTATAAAAAGTAATAATTGTTTTCAGTTTGAAAAATATGACAGCAATGAGTCTGTGACAATATATTTTAAGCTGATTCCTCCA
The DNA here is from genome assembly GCA_037177015.1 of Euceroptres primus. Taxonomy (NCBI): domain Eukaryota; kingdom Metazoa; phylum Arthropoda; class Insecta; order Hymenoptera; family Figitidae; genus Euceroptres; species Euceroptres primus. The sequence goes on from JBAGKK010047105.1 coordinate 15,301, forward strand.
AAAAATTAGGCCCATTCATGTAAAAATTGTCAAAATGTGCATTTGTTAATAAAAATTATTAATAAAAAGTAATAATTGTTTTCAGTTTGAAAAATATGACAGTAATGAGTCTGTGGAAATATATTTTAAGCTGATTCCTCCAAAAAAATTAGGCCCATTCATGTAAAAATTGTCAAAATATGCATTTGTTATTAAAAATTATTTATAAAAATTAATAATTTTTTCATTTTAAAAATGTGACAGCAAGATTCTGTGGCAAGATTTTTTAAACTGATTTAACAAAAAAATTAATCCTGTTTATGTAAAAGTGGTCAAAATGTGCGTTTGTTAATAAAAATTGTTTAAATAATTACCAAATAACTAATTGCAAATAACTGATTCAATCACACATTAAGTTTTGTCATATTCCCTACAAAAAGTATAGATTTCAAACAGCTAATTATTGCGTATCAGGAAAAAATAACTTTCGTTTATTAATTTGTTTATAACATCATAAACATTATTTTTTCTTCCTCTGACCGATTAGAATCCACTACTAGATAGTTATTGCATTTAATGAAGACCTTTTTTTAATGAATTTGGTAACTTTAAAAAAATGTACATCCCAGAAGTTAACAACAACGAAAATTCAACTTTGTTGGTAAATACAAATTTTTTTCTTTGATCAAAGTGGATTTTTCGCAGTTACACGTTATACCTGAAAGCCTTATGCTCATTTTTTAAAAAAAATCATCAAAATCCGTTGAGAATTGCACTGTCGGGCGATTTTTGTCTAAAAAAGGTACGTTTTTCCCACTGTGCGACGACTTCGGACAAGGTTGAATAAAAATTGTTGATCTAGAAAATTGAAACATTGTTGAGTCTAGATCAACAATTTTCGACTTTGGACAAGGTTGAATAAAAATTGTTGATCTAGACAATTGAAAGATTGTTGAGTACAGATCCACAATTTTCGACTTTGGACAAGGTTGAATAAAAATTGTTGAACTAGACAATTGAAAGATTGTTGAGTACAGATCCACAATTTTTATTCAATCTTGTCCAAGGTCGTCGCCTTCATACTCTTAAATATTTATTCTCGGATGTTAAAAATCGAACACTAATCAATATTTATCATAAATGAAAAATTTCGAGTTTTCTTTTAGGACTCGATTTTTTCCGTGATTTTCTCAAGAAGCTTTAAAATAATTAAGGCATTAATTTGTGACACGAGCAATAGAGTCAGACTTATAGCAGATAAGGTCAACAAGGAAAGAGTAGACTGTAAGCGGTCGAGTCTGAAGTACAAAGTGGAAGGGGGTGGTAGTGAGAACCTTTCTACAGAATCGCACAAGTAACGAGCTTTTTCTTCGAAAGCTTCTTAAGTGCACCGCCTTAGCAGGGCTCGAAGATTTGACTCTAGTTCAAACGGCCAACGTGAAAGCCAAGGAGCGAGGAGCCCAAGGGAAAAAGGGAATGCGAAAATATAAGGCGGAAGGAAAAAGGGTAACACGAATGCATGGAGAGAAAGAAGAGAATAGAACGAAAAAGCATTAAAAAAATTGCTGCTTAAAAAAAAGGAAGATGGAAGGAAAGACTCAAGCTTGACTTTTCATTGCGTTTTAAGTTTTATTCCCGGTTTCACTTACGAGCTATTTCCTGATAGTTGCAATTTCTTGACTCTCAAGATAAAAAATGTACATATATTTAAAATTTTTCAAAGAGAAAAAACATCTATATTTGAAAATACAAAATTTGGACTTAAATTCGAATTTATGTTTTGAGTTTGATTTATTTCTCAACCCAGTAGTTTACAGTGAATAGTAATTTGGACAAGGCGAATTTTTATGCTTCTTAATTTCAAAGAAAAAAATCTTAAAAATTCAGAAGCTTACAAATTTAAATAATTGTAATTTTGAAAGTGTTTGAATTAGAATGTTGAAAATTCTCTTATTTTAGAGGCAACTTACGTTAAATACAATTAAATTTAATTGGTGATTCTAATGTACCAAAGCAATCCAATTTAAAAGCTTGCGCAAATCAAAGATGTTACTTTAATTCGAATCAATACAAATTTTAATGTATTCAATTTAAGGATTTTCACTCTGTGTCAACCATTTTCAGTTGTAACAAACTTTGTAAAAGAAATAATCCATTTACTTTAAAACAGTTTAAATGAAAGAGAAACTACATCAGTTATATTGTTTTCGAAAGTACTGTTTGGTTTCTCTTTCAAAAGTTGTTATGAATTGGGTTTAGTTTTCATAATTTTGTAAATCAATATAATGTTTCATTAATTTTGGGTTTCATTGTTTTAGGAGAGAAATTCTCTAAAATAATTTAGGTGCCTTGCAAATCCGAAAACACTAAAACTCATCCACATAAAAATTTAATTGCTTTTGTGGAAGCTTAACAATTTTGATTTCTTTGGATTTCCAAGTTTTCTAAAAGCCAAATTTCTTCAAAAAGTTTTCCAGATTCGAAAAGATTAAAATTTTTTTTATTCAGAAGTTCAAAATTTTATATTTGAAAAATTGGGCTAAATGAAATGAAATATTTTATTATTCAATAATGAAATATTCAATTATATTAGGGAACATTATTAACAAGGAAGTGTTGACTTTTTATTCATTTTAACAACAACCAAAGAGGTAGTTGATTTTAGTTTGTGCATTTAAAAAAGAAATAGATCAGATTATATTTCAAAATTATGTAAAGAGAAGATGATCCCATTTTAATTATTTTTCGGCATTGAATCAGCAAAAAATTGTAATCAGAATATTAATTACGACACATTGCTTGATGTTTGTAAAACTGATGTTTAATTGAGTTTTAGTTTGAGGAGTTAATTACTTATGCCATATGGTGTATACTTTGTATGCAATCTTGTACAATTTTGTGCAATCCTCTGCAATAGGGTGGCCCAAAATTTTTTTTTGAATGTTAATGCTTTCACCCCCCACATTTGTTAGAATCCTAAAAAACATAAACACGTATTTTTTATTTTGAAATCAATTGATATTTAGAGGTTGCTCAAAGCCCATACAGTTTTGCGTGAATTTTCTATAGGAAAAAAACACGTTTTTATAAATTTGCTATAGAATCGTTAATACTAGATATATCTTACATTTTCTTGTATATTATTGTGTATTATTATCTTTTTTTTTAAATTTAATCCAGGAACTTGCGATTTTTCTGAAATTTCGAACTTTTCTTCGGCTTTTTATACATGAAGAAATAAGAAATATAAACACCAACAAGAATCCTTATTTAAAAAGCATTCCATTACTTTTTTCTGAATCAAGTATTCCTATTATTTAAACAATGATTCTTGTAGATGTTTATTTATTTAATTGTTCATAACTAAAAAGCCGAAGAAAAGTTGAAGAATGTAGAAAAACCCGCAATTCTCTACTTTATTCCAAGAGAAGATCGTTATAAACAACAATTAAGTGCTTAAACAATTATTTTTGTTAATTTTAAATAATAATTAGTGTTTCATTATAACTAGCGAGTCGAAGAAAAGTTCAAGAATGTAGAACAAGCCGCAATTTTCTAGCTTTTTTCTTAGAGAAGATCGTGATAAACAATAATTAATTGCTTAAACAATTAATTTGGTTAATTTGCAATAATTATCATCTCATCCTCCCTAGAGAGTCGAAGAAAAATAAAATGTAGAAAAAACGGCAATTCTAAGAAAAGTTTTATTCTAAGAAAAGATCGTTATAAACAACAATTAACTGTTTAAACAATTGCTTTTGTTATTTTTACTAATTATTATCGAGAGATTCGAATAAAAGTGAAAGAATGTAGAAAAACCTGCAATTTTCTAGCCTTATTCTAGGGGAAGATCGTTAAAAAGGGGGGGAAGATTGTTAAAAACGACAATTAATGGCTTAAACAATTACATTTGTCAATTTTCAATCATTATTATCTCATTGTAACTAGAGAGTTGAAGAAAAATAAAATGTAGAAAAAACGGCAATTTTCTAACTTCATTCTAAGAAAACAAAGTTACAAAAACATATTTTTTTCCATGGCAAATACGCGGAAAATTTTATGGGCTTTGAGCAACCTCTAAATATCAATTGTTTCAAAATCAAAAAATCTTTGTTTACTTTCTTTGGGAAACAAATCTGGGGGGTGAGAGAATAAAAATTTTAAAAAAACAATTTTGCAATGCATTTTTGGACCACCCTATTGTGTAACTTTGCAATCTCGTGCAATCTCATGCAATCTTTGGCAATCTGATGCAAACGTTAGCAATATTTGACAACCGTGCAACTTCTTGCAATCTTGTTCGATCTCATGAAATATCGTTCAATCTTTGGCATTGTTTTGCAATCATTAGCAATCTCATTCAATCTTTGGCAATCTAATGAAATCTTTAGCAATATTTGGCAATCTTGCCATTTCTTGCACTCTTGTACAATCTCATGCAATCTTTGGCAATATTTTGCAACTTTTAGAAATCTCTTGCAATTTTTGGCAATATTGCAATGCCTTACAATCTCTTGAAATTTTGCAATCTGTTGTACATGAAAAATCCAAGTAATTAACCCCTTGTTATATTTTCAAATTTGCAATAATAAAACCATTCTATGGCTTCATATGGTCGTTTTACACAAAAGAAAGGAAAAGAGGTCCATTGAAATAAAGATGAACAAATTTAAAGTAGTAAAGGCAACGTTTCGATTATTTATTGGCCCTTTTCAGACCACATTGCAAAATAACATAATTGTGATATAAATAAAATAAATCTAAACAACGCGCGTAAAATTAAAAAATAGTGAGTAATTAACGAACATCTTTAATGATAATTAAGGTAATTAATTAATTACTCTTTATTTTTTACTTTTACACTCGTTGTTTATATTTATTTTATTTACATCATTACATCATGTATATTTACATGTCCATATTTTATTTACATAATTTATTTACATCAATTATGTTATTTTAGATTTTACAATGCGACTTAAAAAGGGTCAATAAATGACCGAAACGTTGCCTTTACCATTTTAAATTTGTTCATCTTCATTTAAATCGACCTCGTTTCTTGAATCACGAAACTGGAGAAACAACTAAATTTGCAATGCTCTTCAGAAAATTGTAAGCTTTTTCTTCTTAAGAAATACTAAGTAAGTTAGTGTAAATTGTTAAGTGTTGAATTTGGATGATGTTTGCTGTCAAAACTTTGCTTACTCCTCGCGGGAAATAAGCGAACGCTTTTCCAGATCTCAAACTTCACCACCATTAATGTCTCGCATCCTGTGGAGCGGGTGGAGCTGTGCCACTTTTCCGGCTCATTAAACGACTCCGTGTGGCGCATTGCGCTATAACGTTCACTTGCCACCCACATGTATTACGAGGCATTGCCGCCCCTACTTTCCACCTTAACTCCACACGGCTTTTAGACATACCGCTCTACTGTTTCATCCATAAACGAAAATTGTGGGGTCTAGTTCAACAACTATCCTCTCTCTGCTTTCATCCCTTAACACCCTTTATTCGTTACCTACATCCTTTTCTGTTAGACCCTTATCAATCAAGCTGTCCTCTTTCAATGCCCTTCTAAAATTCAAAGCTGCAAACAACACCCTTCTTCACGTCCAATTGTGGCTTTCAATATTTAGACAGTATTTTTCACTCTGGACCCCTTTCAAGGGCATCGAAAGCCCATTCTTTTCCTTTCCTCTCTTGGGTCTTTTTTCTGATACTTAAATATTTGAATCAAGATTATTTTCCTTCCGCTCGTAGGAATTGATTTTGAAGTTAATTTAATTTTTGTTTTAATACTCCTCAATTTCGAAATTAAGATATTTTCAAGATTCATTAGTTTCTAGAATGCTTTCATATCTATAAAATTTAATGCAGTTATTGCCATAATTTTTTATTGAAAAATAGTTACTGAGATCTTTGTTTCAATTCGTCCGATTAAGACAAAAGTCTAATTTTATTCAATGTTAATCATCAACACTTCATTTTACTCCTCATAAGATTCTTTACAATTCTATATGGTAGGGTAAGTGTACCAGTGAATGAACACTTAAGATGAATGTAAACTTTGTCTTCCTTAAATAAACAATAAAAACATAAAAGCTGGGATAATATGTTATTCTTCGACAGGATATACTTTCAATTAACGGAATAAAATTTCTAAAAGCTTAAACAAATCTATTTAAAGAGCTATTAGGAAATAAATAATGTAGATGCAAATGCAGAAGTAAATGAACACGTGAGTCAGTAAATGAACGCAGATGAGGCAGTAAATGAACGATTTCTTTCAGTCATTGAACGAAGTGTTTTAGTGAATGAACATTTAGAATTTTGATGTTTTGAAGAAACAATGAGTAATAAAATGTCAAAAAATTAGGTTGTCTTAGGTTATCAACATAATAATGTCAAATACCACTTTTAGAAACACGACAAATTGAGGAAGCCCTTACATCTTTTTTATGCAGTTACGTTTCTGAGGTATTTTTATACATTTATTATAATTTTCATATATTTTTCACATGACACACATGTGACATCAGAAGTCCAGTAGGGGTTAGTTCATTAGTGTGGGTCGAAAATAAAAAAATTTGGAAACTGAAAACGAAACCATCCTCAAAAGTTGTACATTCGGAACCCCTTGAAATGTATTAAGTGTGGAATTCATCGATGTATGGCTTGATTTTGTGCGGGAGCAAAATAGGTTTAAGAAATTTATTGTAAACAGACTTTTACAAATACTTCGGGTTTCAATTTTTTTTTTACATTTTTATGAGTATGAAGAGTCTTTCTAAATTTTTAAAGATTTTGTTATACTATTCCGCTCAAGAAAATTATATTTAAATGTAACCCCTGTAATCAGCACTTATTTGCTGCGTTCATGAAAACGTCAATAAATTTTTTTTCACTCATGAGGGTTTTCTTTGGGTTAAAATGAACTCACAGAAAATTGAAAATGTCTGAGGAATCAAAAATGGAGACTGTAAATTTTCAAAATATTGAATTCTCCATTTTTTATTCCTGAGTCATCTCAAATTTTTGTAGGTTCATTTGGACTCAAAGGCCCTAAGGAGTTAAAACAAATTTTATTTAAGTTTCCATGGATGTAAGAAATAATTGCTTATTATAGAGATACATTCAAATATAATTTTCTCGCGCGGAGTAGCATATAAAAATCTGAACAAAATTAGGAAGACTCTTCACACTCCTAGAAATGTAAAAAAAAATTGAAACCCGAAGAAACTGCAAATCTCAGCTTAGAATAAATTTTTTAAACCTATTTGCTCGCGCGCAAAACCAAGCCATAGATCGATCAATTCCGCATTTAATACACTTCATATGGGGTTCCCAACGTACAACTTTTAGGCATAGTTTCGTTTTCGATTTCCAGGATTTTTTATTTTCGACCCACTCTAATGTTCATTCACTAAAAGTAGCTCAAAAAAGTATCGGTAATTGAACATCCCACTTTTTATTTACTGTTAAGTTTTATTAAAGAAATTTTGACTTAATATTAAAATATTGACCTTACATTTGTCGGTGAAGACAATTTTACCTTATATGTTTATTTATCATAGAATTTTCAATATTGGTGAACGTCTTTATTTAAAGCTCTTACTGTTACGCTTCTAAATTTGTGACACTCGTTGAAAAAATATTTTCCATTAAGTGTAGGATAAATTTAATCATACTTGATGTGTATTGCTTTAATTGTCAGGACATATACTTTTTTGTAAATTTAATGAGGTTTAAAATAATATTAGACGATGTTTAATGATGTTGACCAGGTAATAGAGTTAAATCACAAGGTGTTAAATTTTGTTGATCTACTGGTCTATATATATATTTATTGAGGTTGCTCAACGTTTTGCCCTTCGACGAAGGGCCTCTTCAGACGTACAACAATTCATAGCCTAAATATAGAGAAGACATAAAATAATTGTCACAATTTGTCTCAAAAACAAGTTAAAAACAATTTTTATCTATAGTTCTTTTACCATATTGTCCAAATGGGTTAACTCTTATATGGATCACGGAGTAATAAATCATTTTGTGAGTCAAAGATTGTAGAAGTTATACATTTTTTCTGTTGTCAATTAGTTAAAAACACTGTTTTCGTCATTTCGGCATTATCATTTGACTTTTTCTCGATGTCATGACGAAAAGCACTGTATTTGCCATTTCCAAACAAAAATTTTGACTAGAGCGATTAAATCCCTCGGCTTCGCCTCGTGATTTAAACTAAGCTCTCGCCAAAATTTACATTTAAACTTGACGAATAATGTACTTTTTTAAGAACCATAAAATATGGGAAAATAAAGAAGTGACATTTCGTAATATGAAAAATTAACAACGTATAAAGAAAGTAGTGATTAAAATAGGTTGAGACAGATTGAACCCTCTCTTACAGTCTTATCGTAACAATTACCTATCATGTAGAATTTTTGTTCTAAAAAATTAGTTACATATTAATAGTTGTAGGTTGAAGTTTTGGAAAATATTTATTTAATTATTGACTTAGTTAAATTAGTTATTGCTAATTATATAATATTCAATAATTATTAGTATTATTAATAAGATTTAAATATGTATTGCTTAATCTTTCGATGTCAGTTCTTTTGCTAACAGAAAATTTATTTTTTGCGATATGGAACATTTTCCTAAAAAGTCTCTGTTTATAGTTAGTCTCAACACCTAATATATATTGATATTCTCAAAGTTAAATAATGATACTTCGTATGAGAATGATAGACTAGCGCTGTACAGCCTCAAAAAATATATATGTAGACCAGTAGAGCAACCAAATTTGACACTTTGTTATTTAAAATAATGTGATTAATAATTGCTATTTCTTATTTGAAAAATCATGTTCATTCTCTTCAGTGCGTTCAACCACTGGTGCGTTTACCTTACGTTTTTATTTCAATGATTTTATCTAGAACCTATACTCATGTCGGAACTATTCATCTCGCAAATTAAAAAATTTAATAAAAATATAGATATCAAATAGTAGAATTGTTACAAATAAGCATTTCCAAAATTCAAATTATTAAACGATATAAAGGAACTCACCAATTACAGCGAGTTGAATTCTAGAATTCCTTGTGGGACTCTTGGTAAAGTCCACTCTGCATCTGTACTCGCCCTCATCTTTTTCTTCGACATGGTTGATGTTTAAAGATGCTGGTTCAGTAGCAGTTCTGAAGTACGCTCGGTCTTTGAGGTACTCCTCTTTCCAATGAGGATTCTTCTCGGAATGCTTTCCTCTCATGTCGAAACTGAAACAAGTAAACACACTCTTTCATTATAGAATGAGTATAATATAACTTTGGAAACTTGTCAATATGAATTTATAAGTAAGGAGGGTTTGTCGAATCTTTATGAAAAGTTTAAACTGCGATTTCAAATTAAGCAACTCATCCAGGAAACCTATGCGTCGAGAGGATATAATCTTTTCGATTTCTATCCCTCTCTCAGATACTTTTTAGTAATCTCTCGTATTGTTCTGAAAGAACAATGCCGAATAAACGATGTGAAAAGGACCCTCAAGATTCCCTCTGGGTTGCCTGGCTTTGAGAATGAGTGTATATTGTAGTATCTGCTTCACATAATTCTATAGAGAGATATTAGGCTCAAGGTCTTGAATATTATTTGAAATTGTAAACTCGACAGTGTACCGAAATACATTAAAAAGATTATTATTTTGCCATTGCATGAAGTAAAATGGTTTATTAATTATCTTGGACTTTAGAATTAATTATAGATTTTTAAATCAAACAGTAAAAATTCTTGAGTCTCGAGTTTCAACAAAATTACAGAATACTAAATAAATATGAAAGTAATTAAAAATCAGAAGCATAAACCGTTTCCATTTAGACATCAAGTCAAGTAATAATTACATAATGACCTATATAAAAACAAAAATAACTCGAAAGCAATATTGAAACAGAAATATAAACAGATGAGGTTAATTAAAAATCAGTAGTATAAACTGTTTCTAGCCAGACAGTATGTCAAGGAATAATTATGTACGATATTATATATTTTTATTTTTACAAAAAAAAATTATTAATTAAGAATGAAAATTTTATCAAAAATTTTCTTAAACGAAATTTTTATTAATTACTTTCTTATGAAATTATTAAACCTTGTGTTTTGAGTTTCAACAAAATATTAAATAAATGTGAAATTATTTAAAAATCAGTAGTGTAAACCGTTTAAGTCAGAAACCAAGTGAAGTAATAATTATTGCCGTATATAAAAGCATAAATTACTCCAAAGCAGTATTGAAACAGAAATACAAATAAATATGAGATTAATTAAAAATCAGTAGTAAAAACCGTTTTTAACTATTAAACAAGTACCGAGTAATAATGAAATATTGTCCTATATACGATTCCCTCTTTAAGAAAGTTTTATTCATGCCAATTAAAAAGAATTTCAAAGTAATAATTAACAGAAAAAGAGAACGTATAAAATATGTTGTTTAGTTAATTTTTGGTCAGATATTCAGTAGTTAAAATAAGTTTTTGTCAGAAAATTATATGTATGGGAATTTTAAAATACAAAAATAATTCCAAACTAACTTTTAAGCCAAAAAAAAAAGATAAAATATAAACCTAAATATAAAATTATAAAGAAATAAAAAATCAGTAGTATAACTTATTTTTAGTCAGACATCAAGTCAAGTAATAATTAAGTCTTGTCCTATATAAAAAGAAAAATTACACAAAAGCAATATTGAAAAAGAAATACAACTAAATAAGATTAATTAAAAGTCAGTGGTATAAACTGTTTTAGCCAGGCAGTATGTCAAGGAATAATTAAGTACGGTCCTGCATATTTATATTTTTACAACAGTCACTATTAATTTAGGATGAAAGTTATATAAAAAATTTTCTTAAAAGAAATCTTTATTCATTAATTTCTTAAGAAATTATTCAACCTTGTGTCTTAAGTTTCAAAAAATCACACAATAAGAAATAGGTATAAAATTAATTAAAAATCAGTAGTATAAACTGTTTCTATTCAGACATTAAGTCAAGTAATAATTAAATAACGTCCTATATATAAACAGAAGCTACTCTAAACCAATATTGAAACAGAAATACAAACAAATATCAGATTAATTAAAAATCAGTAGTATAAATCGTTTTTTGTCAGATAGCAGACCAAGTAAAAATTAAGTACGGCCCTATATATTTATATTTATGGAAGAGTAATTATTAATTGAGAATGAAAGTTTTATCAAAAATTTTCTTTAAAAAATCTTTATTAATTTCTTTCTCAAGAGATTATTAAACTTTGTGTCCTGAGTTTCAACAAAATATTAAATAAACGCGAAATTAATTAAAAATCAGTAGTGTAAACCGTTTTCAGCCAGACGCCAAGTCAAGTAATAATTATTGTTGTATATAAAAAGCATAAATTTCTCCAAAGCAATATTGAAACAGAAATATATTTATGTTTCAATATAAATAAATATGAGATTAATAAAAAATCAGTAGTATAAACCGTTTTAGTCAGACGTTAGATCAAGTAATAATGAAGTACGGTCCTATATATTTGTATTTATAGAAGAGTAATTATTAATTAAGAATGAAAGTTTTATCAAATTTTCATAAAAGAAATCTTTATTAACTACTTTTTTAAGAAATTAAATTAAACATTGTGCCTTGAGTTTCAACAAAATGACAGAATATGAAATAAATGTGAGATTAATGAATAATCAGTATTGTAAACTATTTTTAGTCAGACGTCAAGTCAAGTAATAATTAAATAATATCCTATATAAAAACAAAAATAACTCGAAACAGAAATATAAAAACTTGAAAAAGAAATATAAATAAATGGACTGTAAAAATATTTTGAAATTTTTAAGACATAAGAAAAACTCCTTTTTATCACATTTTTCGAAAAAGATCGGATGCACGTTTTTCCGAATATATTGGTTAATTTCCCAAAAGTTAGAAAATATTTCGTAAAGCTTAAAGATTGTATAAATAAATCTCCACTTACAATTCGGAATTATTTCCGGATGCATTAGGAAAAATTTCAAAATGTTCGGGTTATAAGCTGGCAAACTTTTTTTCGAAAAATTTCCAAAACATTTTTTGCAGTGTGAGATTAAATTAAAATCAGTAGTATAAACCGTTTTTATGCAGACACCAGCTCAAGAAATAATTAAGTCTTATATATTTTTATTTATTTAGGAGTCATTATTAATTAAGGATGAAAATTTTGTCACCAATTTTCTTAACAGAAATCTTTATTAATTACTTTCTTAAGAAATTATTAAACCGTGTGTGTCGAGTTTCAACAAAATCACAGAATATGAAATAAATATGAAATTAATTGAAAATCAGTAGTATAAATCATTCTTGGTCGGACATGAAGTCAAGTAATAATTAAATAATGTCCTATATACGATTCCTTTTTAGGAAAGTTTAATTCATGCTAATTAAAAAGGATTTTTTAATTTGCATTTAGTCAGACAACAAGTATGGTGCCTTTTAATTATGATTCTACTTGCAATTCACATTCTTAAGTTTGTGTTTTGTGATTGAAATTTCAATAAACTAATATAAATTGTTGTTTTAAGGGTAGAAAATTCATTGAATTATGTTTCATGAATTATATCCTTTTTCCATAGAATGATCTACTTTATGGGACAAGATTTACGCCAACTAAATCCCCTGTCATAAAAATGAACTAAAACACCCTGTATTTTCTCTCTCTAACCGATAGCCACCCCTATTTCGAGAACTTCCTGTAGCACAGTAATGCCACCTATTTTCCTTTACGAGTTTGTTACTAGTCTTTCTCTAAGCCTTATCTGAAATCCAGCGACTGATTTTACACCCTGATAAAGGGCAGCGAAGCAACTTTATTTCTTCATGGAATTTCTGCATCGATTTAAATTCCCATACAGAGCGAATGAAGGCTGTGAGTGAGCCAGAGACAAATAATCGTATCTGTGGAATTTCCGAGTTCCAGTATCAGATAACAGTTTCACGAAACGCACGTCGAGTCGTGCCGAAGCATTTCGAGACTTAGACAAGGATATGCGCCCGTTAGAGGCAGTGAGTGGGTATTCTGCATAGTTCTGTACCTCGGCAGAATTCCGAGATTATTGTCCAGAAGGTTAGGCACGTATATGTTGACCATATTGCAGACTCCTTGTGCTATACATGTCAGAAGTTTTGAATATAAACAGTGTAATAGTGTGTACACCGCACTTGTATAGCAATTT
>JBAGKK010047116.1:0-10245 GCA_037177015.1 Euceroptres primus
AACATTTTATGTGGTTCATTTAGCTGAGTAAATTATATCTATCGTAGAGGTTTAAGTAGAAAAGATTTTTTCCATAAAAGTTTATGATAATAATTAAAAAATGATACATGGGAAAATTTATTTTTTACCTGGAAAACCTGGAAAAGTCCTGGAATTTTTTTAAGGAGAAACGCTAGACACCCTGATTTAGGGGGAAAAAACCTAAGTGCATTCAAAATTATGCTCATAATCTAGAAATTTACTCACTTTCGGGTGTGACCCACACATTTGGTCTCTCACATTCAGTCCACATTTTTTTCTCGACTCAGATAAAAAACGCTATTCTAAAATGCTTCTTTGGCTTTTATTTTTAGTGAGTTTATGGATTTTTTGCGTCAGAGAAAACTTTTATTCAAATTAAAAATTTTTTTCTTGATTCGAAATAAAAATTTTTTATATTACAAACAATGATTTGTTTGAATCCAACAAACTTTTTTCTAATTGTACAAAGTCTATGCTTTGATAATCAGATAATCAGTTCAGTTTATCTTGTATCTTGATTTTGATTTTGATTTGATTTTAAACCAAATAATTTTTTATTTCCAGTGGTGTGTTGAAGAGACGAAAACGAATAGAATCGTTTTAAAATCTATAATCTGGTAGTGAAAAAAACGATCCATCAAGTCGTTCTTGGTACTATGATCTTTGTCCGGACCATGAAAAGTCAGCTTCCGTGAAAAGAGCACCATCCATTCTGGATTGGTGCATAGCAGGCTTATGATTTTCTATGTGTACAGAAATATATGGTTTTAGTATGGTGTAAGTTCGTTAAGAGCGCCGGTTTAAAGGCTATTAATACCTGAAAGTATATTTAGGTCTCATCAGAGAGGAAGCGACAAGCATCGGCCTCAGTAGAGGATATCTGGTTAATTTGTCCTCGACCACGGACATGCCATCTGGGATTTGCAAACGACCTGCAATCGTTTGCAGGAACCTGGGTCATTGATTCTTTCGTCGTTATTGATTACCGCCATTAAAATTTATTAGGTCTCAGTTTGAGTAACGACTGAGGCCATTCTGAGAGAAAATGAGAAAGTTATAAACCTGAAACTCTGGCACTTAATAAAATTATTATTATATCAACAAATCAGTTTTCTGATTATAATTAAGATTCCACAAATCAAGAAGTAGCTTAAATTTGGAGAAAAAAAAAACTGAGGAATGTCTAATTTTTTTTTTGAAACTATAGACTTTTAAAAAAATTATAAATATTTTCTTTCATGTTTCAGTTCTATTATTTTTGGTTGTTAGGATTTTAAAAAGAATAAAATTTTTAAATGCCTTCAATTAAAAGAATCGTGAGTTCATATAAACTGAAAATAAAGACGAAAGAATGGACCTCAAAAATACTCTACAACTCCATTCAGTTAGTATAATCCATCTTCAAGCGTCAGTATATTCACTCAAATTTATTCCCACGTACTCAGACCTCACCCCACGCTTCACCCTACAGCATCTAAGGTCCAATCCTTCGAAACTTAATCCACTCGTATAACTTCTCCCTTTTCCTTTTATTCTCTTTCTATAGTGTCTTCAGATTAAGAAAAGCTCCATTTCAAAGATCTAATTTCTATTATCTCATCTATATTTCAAATAATTTCATTTCAAATATTTAACAATTAAACCAGAAATGTTATCACTTCATCACTTGCTTTCCATTTATGTTACATAGAAAGTGGAAAACAAGTCCCTTCTCAAAATAGAGATAGAAAATTCAGAAATTTACTTAAAATCTACAAAAATGTTTGATGGTTGATTTATTTAGGCAGTTTATTTTTTTATTATTAAAAAAAAATAATCTGTACATATAAATATTATAACTAGATGTGTACTAAATTTTTGTGATAACAATATTTTTTCATAAATAATTGTCTTCTACAGATTAAATTACTCAGACTAATTAAGGTACTCAAGTGGCATTACGAATTTCGATAGAAGCACAGGGTGTGTGTATGGTTTATTGTATTTTGCTAATTGTGGAATTGATTTCATTAGAAGAAAAGTGGCTCGATTGATTGCAGTTTACTCTGCAAGCACCGGGTTGTTCTACTTTTTGCACAAGAAGCAGTATTGTAAGGTTCTTACTCTGAAAGGACAATCAAAACGATCTGTACGATAAGGTCAAGAAACAAGCTCTGCTCCGGCTTTTCTTAATTGCAAATCGATCCCTTCTGTAAAACAGTTATAAATTGGTCCATCTGAACCTGATGTCCCACAAATAAAACATGTCGTTTTAGAATCTCCCACTCGTAAATTACATTGAAACGTCAAATTTTTTTTTACAAATTTAACAATATTTTAAGTAAATAACTAAATAAATTTAACAATATGTTAAATTATAATTTGACAATATCATAATAAGAAATCTTATAGAATCTCGTCAACTTCATCATTCTTAAAATTTCGTTTCTAGATACGTGATTAAAATAATATTATTGAAACTAAATTAAACTAAAATAATTGTTGCAGACTTTAATAAATAATTTTGATTCGAGATAGGACTAACAGATGTATTTTTTTTTGTTACAGGTGAGTCAATTTATATTTCGCTGCTGATAAACTCGTTGTAAGTAAAACAAAAACAATACTTCCTTATTTAGTACTCTATCGCTTATAACAGACATTTTTTCATTAATATTTTATATTTGGAACATTTTAATCCTTTTTTTCTCTATATGACTGCAAAATAATTATTAAATAAGGAATACTTAATTTTTATTATCCAATACTTCAATTTGTAATGTTGTCTCTAAAGAGTCGGAAACTAAGGGTTGGGCGATTTGCATGTCGTGTCGGAGTCATTGTTTGTATTGATTTTGTCAATTCATTGAATGATTCTTTGAGATATGTGAATGTTTGGTCTGATAAAATAAAAAATCTGAAATTTTTAGAATTGATTGTGAATAACTCAAACTATAAATTAGTGTATAATGTTGGATTGTCTCTTATAAATCATATTAAGTCGCATTTATCAAACATGAAACAAAAACATAAAAATTTGTAAAATAAATAATATGTTATAAGTGATATTGTACCTGCGGTCTAGTTTTGAATGTATATAATTTTGTTGAAACTAAAACTTTTTTACTGTTGGCCTATTGAACATATTTGTTCAATTATACATAGGGTATAATGAATGATCATGAATGATCAGCTGAAAACGGTTGCGGTCATATTTCAAAAAACTTGTTTAATTGGTCTACAGTTATATCTGATACTTCTAGATTCGATTCGTATATTTTGTGTATAATAAATTATTTTTCGTTAAGCCAGAAATATTTTTTGAAAACATGCGGACTTGTGGAACGTGGCAATGCGTCATTTTTAAAATGAATGAAACACTCTGAAGTTGCTTATTTAAAATAAAGTAGAGGAATACAGTGCGATTAGGGATGATATAAATTTATTATCTATAACGCTATTTTGGAGTTGAAATAGGAGAGGAAAAATGTGTTTGAAGTGACCTGTCAAAATGTGTCATTTTCGTAAAGTTTGATAATTTATTACAAGTAAAACACATTACCGAAAATTGTAAAACTTGTTTCAAAACACAATTTAATACCAGCCTTTTACATGATATTCAGTGAAATTATCCATAAAAATTTAGTTCTCCAGATTTTCGTCTTCCAAAACTTGAAAATTGACAAAAAATGTATCTGTACGAATAAATTATTTACACTTATATTTATCACTCACAAGAATTTCGCGGATGTACTTTGCGTGGTTTTCTTTTAAATCGCGTTTCAAATTTTGTCACGCCAGCCTGATTTTGTCAGACTCAACCAAAGTGAGTAAAGCAACCTGAACGAAGCAGTCAATGTCTGGATGCCTTTCCTTTTTTGATTTTAAAATTCAACACAAATTTTACACGGCAAGGAAGTACAATGAATGACTGTTTTCAATAAGTTTCAAAATAATTTTGAAGTTATTATTATTATTTTGAAATTTATTGAAAATAGTCATCCATTCTACTTCCTTGAGATGTAAAATTCGTGTTGAATTTCAAATTCAATAAAGAAAAGGAATCGAGACCTTGACTGCTTTCTTCAGTTTGCTTTACCTACTTGGGTTAAGTCTTTATTGCTTTTTGATCATGAACAAGAAATTTTTAAAAATATGTTCTTTATTCACTTTATATCAGTAAATTATTTATCTACGATGAATAAAATTTGTCATTTTACAACTTTTTATAAATATTAAGTTCGTGATCTTTTTTAATACTTGTTTTCTGTTAGACCTTATTTAATGCTTATTTTACGTTTTATAATGAATTTTATAATGAATTTTGCATGAATGTACATGTATCATAAATGTACAGAATATGTTTAAACAGTACGCTACGAATAGAATTTATCAATATCTGGTGTTTAATTACATAGGTTTTTTGACTTTTAAAAGGGGTCCGTCTTAGGATATCGGGTTTCTTAAGTCGGGAAAAATAAATATTTTTTCAACAACGAAATTTATTGCCTTTTAAACATTTTTTGAACTTTTAAGCATGTGTACTTTGTAAAGCAAACAGGAAACTGTGATGTCAGTAATCACTTGTGCTTCTGAAGTTCCTTAAAATCGAAAATTTTCGGAAAATATGAAAGGGGGCTTAGTCTAATACTTAGTCTTAGGCAACTTTCCCCTGAGTGTAAATAATTTATTCGTACAGATGAAACTTTTTAAAAAATGTATATTCGGAAATACGCGGGTTTGAAAGTGGTGTTTTTTGCCAATTTTCCGGTTTTGGAAGACGAAAATCTGGAGAACTAAATTTTTATGGATAATTTCACTAAATACCGTGGAAAAGACTGGTTTTAATCTGCGTTTTGAAACAAGTTTTAAAATTTTCGGTAACGTATGTTACTTGTAATAAATTATCAAACTTTACGAAAATGACACATGTTGACAGGTCACTTCAATCACATTTTCCCTCTCCTATTTCAACTCTAACTCCAAAATAGCTTTAAAGATAATAAAAATTAAAATTACCCCTAATCGCACTGTTTTTCTCTACTTAATTTTAAATAAGTAACTTTAGTGTTTAATTCATTTTAAAAATGACATAATGTCGCCATGTTCCACCCGACCGCATGTTTTCAAAAATTATTTCTGGCTTAATGAAAAATAATTTATTGTATTTTAAATTGTAATAAAATATTGTATTTAAAAAATTTTAAATCAAATCTAAAAGTATAAGACATAATTATAGGCCAATTAAACAAATTTTTTGAATTATGACCGCAATCGTTTTAAGATCACCATTCATCGAGTGACCCGATATTCATTTATCAATGGATAGAAAATATGTTTAGATATTGGTATTAATAATTAACTATTATTAGCCAGGATAATTTAAGTCAACGGGAATATAAATTACGCTTTGCAAAGGAAATTTGTTTCCAAATGTGTTTCCACTTTCAAACTTGCTTCTAAAATAAGTTGTCTAGATTCTAGACTATCGTAACGAGTTATTTGACCCTTCCGCGAATCGTTTTTCCTTCCGGAGTTCCCATATTTAAAAAAAAATCGCAAAAAGGCGAAAATATACTGCACCGTGTCTCGACTTGCTCGTCGGTCATGACGACATCCTGTTCCTCACTTATCTCGTTTTTTTTATCCTGACATTCAACACGTGACCTGCAAACTTTTCGTACAGACATTGCTCGCAAACTAAATTCGACCATGATCGAGTCTAACGAGTCGCTGTCGATTGTCGGTCATTTTTCACTTTATAGTTTTTATTATTGAAACCGAGGGCTCTAATAAAAGAAGAAAACAAATTTAATTTCACGCCTTGCTTGCACAGTATTCTCACACTAATCGAGAGGTACTTTAAAAGTTTAAAAGATACTCAAAATTGCCAACAATAAAAATTACACTTCTCAAAACTTAAAATATAAAAAGTTTTTTGTTTGCTTCTTGCAAACAAAATTTAAAATGAATATGGGATTTCATTTTAAAAATTACCTTTCACAATGCAGACAAAAAATTGGATTAATTCTATGTAATGATTTTAGTTCAAACCTATTCAAGTATACTTTTTTTCTGAGAAATTTATAAAATTGTATTAGCATAGAACAGGTTTCAATAAAAAAAGAGCTTTGTAAAGAATACTAGGCATAAAATTTTACGTGTATGCCTTATAAACTTCAATTTAAAGTTCTTAAGTAGAGAACTTTTTCCTTTTCAAGCGACACTTAATCCAAAAGAACACTTAAAATTCCAAATTATCTTGGTACTAAATTTGCAAGGGAAGGTGTATGAACCAGGGTAGATACATACAGCCAAGCAATATTCGAACGAAATGGTGTGTTCGGTTTAAAGGTCCATTAGACTCAGTCGGTGTGCAATATGCCGAGACGTGACTTTTAGCTGCAGGTCGTAAGGAACAGGCGGCGTGTATTAAAAAGGGGCTCCCCTGTATATATAAATACTTATATCAACTCTGGCCAAGGAAAAATATCAACCTCAAGGTCCTTTTGAAACACCTGAGTATTATATCGTTTAACTGTTGGTGATACTTTTACTATATGACTAGCAATATCCTTTTCTCTAACACGATAAAATGTTATCTTAGATTTTATAGGTTCCATAAACGTTTACATATAATTTCATTTTTATTGGAAAATTGCAGTGTTATTTCTATTTTAAGATATAAAAAACCGTTTACACCTCTTTAAGCACATAATTATAAGCTTTACACATACTAAATCTTATTCATAGGTACATAAAAACGTTGGAAACGATTGACAACTTAACACCATAATTGCAAATGATTGTTTGGATTCAGTTTCACGGATTCAAAATTTTTTAATTTAGGATTTATTTTAATTAGGATTTAGTGTTTAAGTTTACAACATTTATGAACTGAAGATTCGACAACCATTGATTGGTAAATGTCGAGGTAAATGTAAATTAATTGGGAACTTTTTCTCAATCACGATCATTGAAGAGTTGTTTTGAAGATTGGGTCAGGGACCACGAAAGCTGAGGGCTTTACGAATCAAACACGAGCTGCACGTACTCCCGCGTAATGGTGTGATGAAATGATTGGACATTTGATGAGACCTGATGAAGTCTGCCTTTGGCATGATCACACCAAATCGCATGTGTGATCTCATCTACTTCCGTTGCTTTCTTTTAACAGCATTCCAGTAAATGATTATTTTATTTCGATTTGCATAAATGTTGTTGAAAACAGAAAAATGTTTCTGAGCCAGGAATAATTTCACGGCTGAATGCTTGCCAATACCTTAGGATGCTTATTGAAGAACGAAGATTTTTTAGTAAAAGAAAGAGCGTAATATTTTAGTAAATGAGTGACATTTGCTCAAACATTTGTGTTTGCGGTGGTTTTGATCTCAGCATTCCAGACTCCGTCTCCTCTTCATTGCTAATAATAATTTAGTATTTTCAAAAATAAGCAAATCAGATCGATATGATTGCCACCGTGTGCCCAGGGGAAAATAAATTGAACCTCTTTGGATTGAATTTGTTTGTTTGAATTGAAGATTTGATTTAATGCTTCTCATTCATAATTAATTAACGAACATTAATACATTTTGTAATTGGCGAAATCCGATTTTCAGTACACAATCCCATAATGGAAGATATAATTTATCCTCTGAAAATTGGAAGGCAATAAAATTATGAGTAAATAATTAACTTGAACATTGTAGTTCTATTTTGACCGAACTAAAAAATCTGAAAATGTGAGAAGTAGAAAAACAATTGAAACAATGGATTTACATTTTCTAAGGCAATTGATTAAACAGAAGATTCGTGGCTCTTAGTCGTGTTATTACTCTTGCCTTACGAACTTTACGACTGGCATAAACTACTTTGAGAAGAAAAATTACATTCTTATCTGTGAAATGAGGAACTATAAACAAACCCATGGATCGCTGCGTGATGGAACTTTGCGCTCGTAACTTGTTATCCTTCCTATCGACATAGTGACATAGGCGGTCAATGTTCATGAAATGCGAGAAAGTGTCCGCAACATCCGTAATTCCTGATAAAACCGAAACTTGTAAGGTTCATAAGCGACATAAAAGCGACTACTGTAATATTATATTGCAATATAAAATCACAATGCTTTCTTTACCATCGTTTTACACCTTTCCTTTAACTTTTCATCACCAGTCTATTCATATCTCGTAAAACTCATGGTGCAATCTTTTGAAAAATAAGTTTATGGAATTATTTGGAAATTTGCTGGGAAGCTTCTAAGAATGACAGGTGTCTTTTTGGAAATTCAGTACTGAGCATTTAAATATTAACGAAAATTGTTAACTTGCTGACATTGATAGATTTTTATACCCGGAAAAATATTCTTCAGTTAGATTTGAGACTTGTAAACTCTCCAGAAATAATTTGGCAGAGATAGTGATTCGAAATTAATTTTTGGATAATGATAATTTAAAGCTTTTGCAAATTTTAACTTTCTGTCCTTTTCAAAATTAAAGCCTTCAAATTCAATGATTTACAGAAATTGAATCGGTAACTTTGATTTCTTTTAAAATCTAAAACCTTTCGACTCTTAAAATATCAAATTCCATAGTTTGTAAAAATTAAAAGCTTCAAACTCAATTATTTTCACAAATTAAATCGTTAAACTTTGATTTCTCCTAAAATAAAGTAACAGAATAAAATATTAATTTCTGGAAGAAAATTAAATAAAACTGGTAAATTTATCATTTTTAGGACTCCCAGTGTAAATATTTTTTAAATGGAACAAAAATTAATTATGGACTTGAAATATTAAATTTAAAGCGTTTTCAGATTTTAAATTCCAGGAATTTTCAAAATTACAGACCTCAAATTCAGTGATTTACTGAAATTAAATCAATAACTTTGATTTTTTTCTAAAATCTTTCCAAGTTTTAAAATATCAAATTCCATAGCTTTTAAAAATTAAAAGCTTCAAATTCAATGATTTCCACAAATTAAATCGTTAATCTTTGATTTCTCCTAAAATAAAGTAACAGAATAAAATATTAATTTCTGGAAGATAATTAAATAAACTGGTAAATTTATCATTTTTAGGATTCCCAATGTATTTTTTAAAACGGAACAAAAATTAATTATGGACTTGAAAAATTGAATTTAAAGTTTTTTGCTGATTTTAAATTCCAGGAAATTTCAAAATCAAAGCCCTCAAATTCAGTGATTTACAGAAATTAAATGGGTAACTTTGATTTCTTCTGAAATGTAAAGCCTTTCAATTTTAAAAATATCAAATTCCATAGCTTTTCAAAATTAAACGCTTTAAATTCAATGATTTCCTAAAATTAAACCATTAAATTTTGATTTCTTATAAAATCTTGAGCCTTCTGATTTTTGAAATATCAAATCCCATAGCTTTTAAAAATTAAAACCTTTAAATTAAATGATTTCTACAAATTTAATTCAATCTTTAAACTTTGATTTCTAATAAAATCTAGCCCTCCAATGAAATCGTTCAAATTTGATGATTTTCAAAATATAAAACAATTTCGATGGTTTCTAAAATCTAAAGACTTCCGATTTTTAAAATATCAAATCCTATAGCTTTTAAAAATTAAATCCTTCAAACTAAATGATTTCCACAAATTAAATCGTTAAACTTTGATTCCTTGTAAAACCTGAATGGCTTTTAAAAATTAGGTCGTTTAAATTTGATTATTTCTTACATGTAAATCGTTGAAAATTGATGGAATAAGGAGTTTTACATGTTTTTGAGATAATTACAAAAATGCTGTATCTTGGAAACGAATAATAACATCTAAATTTTAATTTCAGCATTAAAATTAGTAGGCATCCACAATAAATATCAGAGAGAGAAAAAATATTTACCTAGTCCCGTATTTAAGTAACAAAATTAAAATGGACTTATTTACTTTTGCCCGCTTGTGAATAGATTTTTCAAGTTTTAAACGTGGAAACAAAAAAAAAGTATTTCCTATATATATACACGAAATACTTTTTTTTTTGTTTCCACGTTTAAAACTAAGTATTAGTATAAGTATATTACTATAATTATAAGTATATAAGTATATAAGTATTACTATATAAGTATAACTATATTAGTATTTCGTGTGGGTGTATATATATATACACGAAATACTTTTTTTTTATTTCCACGTTTAAAACTTGAAAAATCTATTCACAAGCAGGCAAAAGTGAATAAGTCCATTTTAATTTTGTTACTTAAATATGGGACTAGGTATATAT
>JBAGKK010047127.1:0-10245 GCA_037177015.1 Euceroptres primus
ATGTTCTGAAGAATTTATAAAATAAAATTATATTATTGAAGTTGACATCTATTTCTCATTCTTTATTTTATTCCCAAATTATCTGCGTAAAAAATTGTCAGAAATAATAATTTTGTTGTTATTGTTATGTACTCAATTTTATATAAACATTTATTAAAAAATTCCATATCAGTATAAATTATAATATTTACTTTCATATTCATATTACATTCAATATTTAATTAAAAATTGAATTATAGTTATTATAATATAATTAAATTCTGAATAGTTATTATAACTTTATCAATAATTTTTTTGTGAAGAAGTAGTAAGATTAACTTCATTTATTCGGTTAATGACAAATTTTTCTCTTGAGTTACCGCAGTCGGTAAAGTTGCACCCTGTAAAATGTAAAAAGTAAAAAAATTAGAAATCAAAGCCCTGAAACACTTTCAAAAGAACTTTTAACATTCTTCATGCAACTTTAATTCATTTTAGCATCTTCTATTACATTAGTCCTATTATTTAATTTGACACATTTGCATTTTCAGGTTGTCTAGCAATCAGGCCATTTAAAATTCCCGGGTTTCTCCCGGTTTTTTCCTGGTTAATTGTTTTTCCCCCGATCAAGTTAAAAATGTCTTTTTGTGATTTTTGAAAGTGAATGTATATAGAGAAATAGGAATTTTAACATAATATAATATACAAAATTGATATCGTAAAGAAAATAATTATATATTTATACGTGCCAAACTTATCTTTAATCGCAAACTAAAGTGATAAATATTAATCGAAAGTACAAATTTTAAAACTTTCGTAATACATAAAATAAATATTTTTTAAATTATGCAGTCAGAATCACAAGTAGTTGCTTAAATGATATTAAAATTTAAAGAATAAAAATAAATAAAATATAAGTATAGTCCCGAGCATAAATAAAATTCCCAGGTTTTTCTCGGTTTCTTACCGGTAAAATAAAATTCCCGGGTTTACCCGGTTTTTCCTGATTTTCCGGTCCCCTAGACACCCTGATTTTCTGATCTTCTATTTTTAAACTTTGCGCGCAAAATACTATTCAGAGGTGCACGTGAAGTCGTCTTGATTGATAGGAGTTGTGTTTTTTAAAATTTTTATCGCTGAAAATAAAATTATTGCATGAACTTTGGTATCTTCTAACTCAAGATTTAACGCAGAATCATAATTGCAGCAATTTAAATGTATTTTCTGTTGTTCTTATTTATTTTTTGCCAAATAACGGAAAGATGACGGAAAAGTTACGGAAAAGTGAGAAAACACGAACGTAACTTAAAATTTGTCAAACTGGTTATTTCTCTTCATGATGACATGTGGTCTGCACTGAATATATTTAACTTTAATTTCAAGAAGTGGTTTGGAGCATCATCTATTCGTTTTTTAATATCGTCATTACAGACTTCATTGACTTTTAATAATGGACACTTCTGTCTTATAAACTCGTACTTCTTTGTTTAACTTTTTGGGGAAAATAAACTTTAGGAAAATTAAATTTGGGTAATCGAGATCGTACCGAAAAAACAGCCACGCTGTAGCATGGTTGTTGCTTCCGGTTGTTGCGTGGCTGCTGATTCGTCAGGGTAGTTATGTGTAACATGCATCGTCAGTGCTGCCAGAGTCGCAAAATTCGTGAAAGTGGCTTCATTCTATGAAGGGCTATGCATAAAGTTGATTAATTTGTTTCTATAGGGAGTTTCGTAAGAAACGCAACTACATTTATGTTACAGCTTGGAATTTGAAATTTGTCGAATTCTCATTTTGAGAATTACTAAACTTTTTATGAACATCTTGAACACAGTTTTTAAGGTGGCCATTATTATCACGGATTTATTAATGCTCATCTTGAATCCTGCGTTCAGTTTTGTTCGTCACAACTCGCTATCCACAGTGTGCCTGAACCGACATTAAATGAAACATCAAATTTTTTGTGGGATTTGATTCATGAACTCAAGAATAGTGTGTGTTTTTTAAATGTTAAAAATTGAATTTTACATGTGGTACATTTGCACTTTTTCATTTCATTTGTAAAAAATGTAGTAAGTAAATACAATAACAGTCCATATCAATAAGTCAACAAGAAATTAATTAATTTTTACACATATCGAGCATTTTATTCTTTTACTGCTTTAAGTAAGTTACTTGAATAATCAGACTGATATTATATTTACTTACTACATTTTTTAACAATTAAGTAAAAAGAAGTGTAAATGTATCACATGTATTGAAAAATTCGATTCTTAACACTTAAAAACACTTTTCTAAAAACCGGCTCAAGGGATTTAGCTAAAAATCTTTTTATACACAATTTTTGATTTCATAAATTGACTCCAAGAAAAAAAATTGATTGATTTTTTAATTTTTTAATTTATTATTATTTTAAATTATTAATTCTTATTTTTATCGTTCACTATTTGAAAAAATTAAATTTGGTGTTTAAATTAATTTATTAAAGTTGATAAATAAAGTCCAGGCAGCGATTCCTGCAATTTTTCGTTATTACGTTATCATCATCTATATACATAACCTCAAAGTCTTCCCTTTCCCTGAAACTCTATCTCCCAGACTGGAATTCCCTTATTCCCAATGCTCCCTTCCGCTTTCCTCCAACCGGAATTTCCTGTCTCATCCATGTCCATACCGAAAACCTCAATTCCTGGAATCCTATGTCATTTTCCCATTATTCACCCCCACCCTTTACTAGCCCCATAAGGTCACAGCCATTCCGATAATTGACCTCGTCTGTACAAACAACGCGCTAGACAGTCTAGACAGGCCCACAATTGGCCCTAACTACGTCGGCGTACGAATGTGGGAACACGCGTGGAAAAACTCAAGTTAGATTTTCTGTAGTTTTTCGGAAGTTAGTACGATTCTGAAGCTAGAAAACTGTTCAAACGGTAGCTGTAAAGCTGGAAATCCGAGGGAAGTATTATCCAAAGTTGGGATTTAGTAAAAGCAGTAAATTTTTCTGATTTTGTGTGGACATTGTGTGGTACAGACAGTGAGGTTATGGAAGAAAACGGAAATGGAAGTGGAGGTTCAGAAGAACACACCAGGGGGGCAACACGAAACGGTCGGCCTGTTCTGGAGGACAACAGCGACATGCAGGGGGAGTTGGAGGAAACAGAGTGACAGTTGACAGCTGAGGACACTGAAAAGGAAGGTCTAACGAAAGAAAAGAAAAGAAGGGATAGACCGAAGAAAGAAGATAAAAACAAATTGGCGGATGCCAAAAGTGCGGAAAAAATGGACAAATTCATAATAAAGAATAATGAATTGGCCTTTGAGGTGAGTTTAAAGGAGGCGGGTTTTGGCAAAAGCAAAAAACTTGACAGAACCCCAAATGGATCACCGACACGGTCTCATGGGGAGAACAACAAAGATAAAAAAGTGAGTGGAAATTATTGAGGCGATGAAGAAGACGAAAGGGACCAAGACAGGGATGGAAGTGAGCAGCGAACCGGAGTGAATTTAAAAGTGGGGGTAGAGGGCCTTAACACGGAAGTGTTGGAGATAGGCGTTCAGCCAGCAGTTGTGCCAAATATTATAAGTAGTGCAAACATTGATACTGTCAAGGATCAAGTTGACGATATCAGTGCGATAGAAAGGAAGGAGTTACAGGAAATTTTTTGGGGAGTTTTGGACAAGTGGTGTAACGAAAAAAGAAAATTAGAGGTCGGGATAGTGTCGGAAGAAGTAGAAAATGTGAAGAAACTTGTAGAGGAAATCAGAGTCAGCGGGGACAAATGGAATGCTGCACTTATAATTATAGAAAAATCAAGGCAGAAGGAGGAAAAATGAAATAACGAAAAACAGTTATTGAACGAGGAAATAAGGGATCTAAAGAAAACAGTAAATGAACAGAAGGAAAAAATTTCGCGGCTCAAGTTGGTAGAAAAGATTTCAGAACGTCCAGAAATTCCATAATCGCTAGTGCAAGAACAGGAACAAGAGCCCGAACAACAAGAAGGAGCAGACAGTTGGATGGGAGGTTTTGAATAATTCGAAAGGCTTGCTGAAGAAGATGAAAATTCTAGTCAAAGTAAGGGTCGACCAGAACTAGTCAGTGCCGAAGAATTGAAGTGGGAACTAGAGAAGAGAAAAAAAAACGGAAGAACTACATAAAGGTCAAAGGTTTCAGGACAGAAATACAGGGTGTAATAAGCGAAAGGACGGGAGTCGAAATTCGCATTAAGAATTGAGAGTGATCGGAGGGGAAACCCTGGCGAAGTTAGATTCCTGGAACACTAAGAAAAGACTGATGGAGAGAAAGTGAAGTGCAGAGATGGATAGAGGGGCAAGTATGGAAAGCTAAAAAGAAAGGGAAGCAGTCCTCCTCAAGCTACATGAGATGGCAAATAAACGGTCAAACATTTGTTTGGGATGAATTGAAAGGAGTGGCGGAGAAGCAGAATTTTCGTAAACCAACATATTCATGATCTACGAGTAATTGTATGGAACATTGCAGGAGTAACTAAGATATAGGACACTTGGGATTTTTTGAAGAACTCCGAATTGATGGTACTATAGGAGACTTGGCTGGAGAAGAAGACGTGTTATTAAAATTAGATAAAAATTTTGTATCGTCAACGAAGCCGGCTGTGAGAGTCAATAAGAAAGGTAGGGCGAAGGGAGGGCAATTGATAGGAATAAGAAAAAGTGTGAGTTAAGGGGTTCATGTGTGTGAGTTTGAATATGGATTAATTTTGAAAGGTGGGAAATTTGAATGCAATGAAAAGCTCCTGAATATTGTAACGGTCTATAATAATGTTGAAACTGCAAATGTGATAAGTAAGTTGAATGTTATTGTAAAAAAATCTATGAGAAAAATGGAAAATATTATATAAGTAGGGGACTGGAATGCAAGGATAGGTGAGGAGCAAGGAAGGGTAGATGCGGATGAGAGTGAGAGTGAGCTAGATCAAAATTACTTTGAAACAAGATTTTCAGAAGATCCGAATTTAAATGCAGAAGGAAAAAAATTGATTAATTTTTGTAAGGACCACGGATTGCTAATATTGAATGGAAGGACGAAAGGAGACAGAGAGGGGAAACTAACGTATATCTGTGGAGCTGGGAATTAGGTTCTGGACTACGTAATTACAAGAGACAACGGAAAAGGTAATATGATTAAAGAATTGAAAATAGAAGCAAGAATAGAATCGGACCATCTACCATTGACCTTTAAACTTGACATTCAGAGGGGAAAAGACGACAGGTTTGTTTTTCATAATAATAGAGATATCGAGCCAGGAGTAAGAATGATTTGGAAACAAGATAAGGAAGAGGAATTTAAAAAAGCTTCGGAACGTAATTAAGAGGAGCCTGAGGAAGTCACTAGCTGGGAGGATAGATGAGAAAGAATTATACAGAGCATTAAAAAAGTTGCATCAGAATTAGGAATGATTAGGAAGATAGGAAACAGCAAAAAAATATCGATTAGGAAGGGAAACAATAGTTTTGGGTTGGAACAGGAAAGTAAACCTTTAAAATATAAGGTCTGGAAAACTTTAAAGAAGTTCCTCAAAACTAAAAGCGACAGGGACAGGGAGGAATTCGTGAAGAAACGGAATAGTTTGAACAAATTCTTTGCTGAAAAGAAACGAGAGAACAGGGAAGAAAATTGGGGGAAAGTGGCGGAGAGTAAAAAAATGAGCGAGTTTTGGGAGATACAATAGGTAATTTTAGACCTAGGAAAAGAAAAAGAGGCAACAAGATCAAAAAGAATAAGTGGAAATCTCACTTCCAGAAGTTACTTGAGGCAGATAAAATTAGTGAAGCAGAGACTGGAACTCTTGATTTGGCGAGAGAAGAGAAGGTAGTTGAAGACCTTAGCAGAATAACGGAGGCAGGGAAAGGTGAGAGTTTTCTAGAAGAGGAAGAAGATGACTTAAATAGAGAAATAGATGCTAAGGAAGTAGCGCAATGCATAGAAAAGATGAGAAAGGGGAAATTGACAAGAGAGGATGGGCTGTCGGTAGAATTTCTACAAGGAAGAGGTTGGAAAAAAGCAAGAATCTTCCCTATATTTAAAGGAGGAGACGAAGATGATACCGGTAACTACAGGGGAATAGCACTTTTAGATGTGGGATAAAAGGTCTTGTCTAAAATAATGGATGATAGAATTAGAGGGTGGTTGGAGAAAAAAGGTCTATTTAAAGAAAGTCAGACAGGTTTCAGAAAGGGAAGGCAACAAGAGATCATATTTTTGCACTCAACTCGATTATAAACAACAAGTTAAAAAGGCAAGGGGGAAAACTGTACGTAGTTTTTGTAGATTTTAAGAAAGCCTTTGATTTGGTGGACAGAGATACTCTTTTTGTTAAATTGGAAAAGATTGGGATAAAGGGTAGAATGTTGAGAATGGTCAAAACTATATAAAGGGAAAACAAAAATGAGGTAATCATGTATGAAGGTGTAACTGAGAGCTTTACGACTAACAGGGTGGTCAGGCAAGGGTGTCCACTGAGCCTAACTCTTTCTAACATGTTTGTAGAAGATTTAGAGGAAGAGTGGGAAAGGAAAAAAGAAGGAGGTACAGTAATAGGAAACACTAAGGTTTATGCATTGAAATTTGCTGACGATCTCAGTCTGGTAGCGGATTTTGCTGACGGTTTAACCGAAATGTTCAGAACTTTAGAAAGATATCTCACTAAAAATAAACTCCAAGTTAATGTAAATGAGACAAAAATCATGATATTTAGGAAAGGAGAAAGGAGAAAGAAAGGGGAAAATGGGAAATATTTGGAAAAGAACTAGAAGTAGTGGATCGATATAAGTACTTGGGTTTTTGGTTTTCTACAGCGGAGACTTTTAGTAAGCATCTGAAAACTTTAGCAATAAAAGCACAGAAGGCTATCAATGCAGCATGGGGGGTGATGAAAAGGACAAAAATAGATAATTTAGGAAGAAGACTCTACTTGTTAGACACTTTGGCAAAGTCAAGGGCCATATACGGGGTTGAAGTATGGGGATGGGAAAGTTCAGAGATTATTGGAAAAGTGCAAGGCAGATATATAAAAATGATAATGGGGATCGATAGAAACACGCCAAATTATATTTGGAAAATGGAAGCAGGGAGAAGAAGTCTAGAAATTGAGGCGAGAAGAAGGGCAAGTAGATACGTTTTAGAAATTGTGACAGAAACCGGACGAAGACATCGGGTAATTTTCCACTTCTTAGCCTAAAGATTTCAGCAACTGAAACTGAAATAATTAAAATAATTTCGTGCTGTAATTAATGGATAAGATAATTTAACTACTTTTTCGATGTCGGATTACACTCAAGAAGATTCGATCACTTAATTAATATTTTATTATGTTCTGATAACCGGATAAGAGATGGATAAAACCAGATGTAATTCAGACATGATTGCGGACTAAAGCCAAACACAAAATCCTGACAAGATTACAGATGGAACCGGATAAAAAACCATTTTTTATCCGTCTTCTGTCCGACATTTTAAGCAGGATGTTTTAGCAGGTAACAACGATTTTACAAGCATAGCGGGTAACATCATGGTGATATTAACCCGCCAGAGTAGTCAAATTCTAGTAACAACGGGCGGTGGAAAGCAGCACGGGGCCATGTGATTACTTTGAGCGGAAAATAAGTTTTCACTGGTTCACCACTAGGCAAGTCTCTCGCAAGTGACAAGTACTTTAATCTTGTTATCTGCAAGTGACTACACAAACTAATCACTATGATAGCTGGGTAGAGAGAATAGAACGTGTGCCTACATTATCAAATATTCATTGCCAATTTATGTTAATTATTTTTTTATAAATGGAAAGATCACATATAAATTTTCAAGAGCAGTTGAAAAACTATTGAAGTAACTATTAAATTTAGCAGGATAGAGGAAAAAAGTTCTACCAGGTGTCGCCGATTTTGCACATTTTACTTAAAATGCAAAATATGCATTAAAATTGCTATTAAAAGCAGTACAATGATCCATACTCCAGTAACTTACGTTCACTCTGAATGAGAACAGGTGTTCCTAGTTCCAAGGCTACTTCCTGTGGAGAAAGCAAAGCCATGTCCTTAGCAGCAGTTTCAGCAGGAACTGCTTTTCCACCTAGATGTACTGAGTAAATTAACTTCGTAGCGCCGCCCTCAATCACACTAGTATTCTGCATTCTGACCTGGACCAAGCTTATGATACTCGAATCAGAAACCATCTGGAAATTCGCTGTAATATTATCCAATTCCAAATGATGATTATCTTGAGCAAATAATTCTTTAGTATTATTTAATACACTCGGAATAATGTAATTCCAAGATGAACTGTGTTCGCTTTCATTAGCTGACTCGTCAGCATCTTGAAGATTCAAATTTGGATCTTGTTCTTTAGCTGCATTTTCAGATGCATCAGAAACATTCTTTAAGTATGTTGTTGGCCCTTCTATCAGCGACTTGATATTAGATTGATCTTCGGCAACTATGAATGGCAAATTTCTTTTGTTTTTTATGCTTACAAATCTCATTCGCTTCATTGGTAACCTTTCCTTGAAATTTATACTTTTATTTCTATGAACAGTGCTAATGCCGTGAGTTTCGTTTAATGAGCCTAATTTCTGAAATTTAATCAGAAATATTATTGTTATGAGAACTAAAGATTATATGTGATGCGACGCGAGAGAGGGGACCTATCTGTCTCCTTCAGTTAGGTTCATTCTCGCGCACCAAATCTCGTGCGAGAATGAACCTAATTGAGAGAGACAGTTCGGTCCCTTCTCTCGCGTCGCGTCACACATATATATATGGACGTTTTAACAAAGAGTGTCATTTTTTGGTCAGTTTTCAGCTAAATTTATGCATAATATGACAATTGAAATACTTAAAAATTTATCTACAAATCTCTTAAATTGAGAAAAATATTTACAAAGTGTTACTAAAAGGAAACACACGTTCTAGCTCAAGAAATGCATTATAAACTGTATAACTGATTATAAGGTTTATACTTGTCTTTTTACGCGTCACCAGTTGCAAATTCAGTGATTCACATAGCTACTAAACTTGCCCGCAGCAGTTCAATATTTTAGCAAAAATTATACCTGTTGAGGGAACCTAAGACTGACCGTGTGTCTTCATTTTACTGCCACCAAGAAAATTCCAAACTCGTGTCACCACTTTTATGTTTTAAACGTCTCGTCTGAAGTCAGCAGGTCTGAACAGTGCACGCATTTGTTCCAGTACAATTTCTCTTGATTTTTTAACAAATTTATGTGTCAAACAGACACTGTATAACGTAAAATGGTGTGCTTCTAAAATTGTTCAAGTTAGCCACTTCCAAACTTAGAAAAATTATGAATTTATCACAAAAGTGTCTCGACCAAAGATAAACTAGAGACTTTTCTCCTCAGTTTCTTGAAGCACACCTTTTGAAGCTTAGTAAAATAAAGCAGAATGCTGGGCTGTTGAATTCTACGATACGAACAACTTAATATTGCAATGCAAGCAAAAGTTATCATAGACTTAGAGACAAAATGTCTCGGCCGAAGCCATAGAAAAAATGTCTCGACCAAAGCCAGCAATTGTAAAAATTACCCGCATCAAGATCGGAGCAAACTAATTTTTCTTCTACTATATTTTAAAAATTGAAAAACATGTTTCCAAGTCCATTTGTGTGCTCTCAGAATAACGTGATTCTTTTTGAAGAAATCATCAATATATGATATAAATGGCATTCCTTCGACAGCTATAGGTCCAAGAAAAGAATGTATTAAACAAAAAAGTTTTATTTCGATGCAAGGATTATTTTCTATTGAAAATATTTATACAAAAAATAATTATATTTCGAGATCAATAAAAAAATAGTTTAAAAAGCCGAAATGTAATACTTTTTTTGCTA
This sequence comes from Euceroptres primus, assembly GCA_037177015.1. Classification (NCBI taxonomy): domain Eukaryota; kingdom Metazoa; phylum Arthropoda; class Insecta; order Hymenoptera; family Figitidae; genus Euceroptres; species Euceroptres primus. The sequence goes on from JBAGKK010047127.1 coordinate 9,866, forward strand.
ATTACTGAAGTATTTGAAAAATTCTCCTGGAATAATAACAGCTGAAATTTAATTTTTTCAATATTTAGAAAAAATAAACAAAATGAACCCTTTGGGTTGAACAACGGCCAGTCGGGATACTTTTGAAGTTGGAAATTCAAAAAACCTTATATCGAGAAAATTGCACTTGAAGTTAATTTTTTTCTTTAAACAAAAAATACTCCCACTTCCAATTGCTACCAGGACATGATTATAGTATTGATTGATTCACTAGGCATCATTATATAAATAGCCCGTACGATCAAAGCAAATAGTTTTCCCTAAAAAAGTATTTCAATTCATATGTAGAATGTGTGAAAAAAGTTTGAGACATGTGCCTAAACATTATTTTTTAACATTTT
>JBAGKK010047138.1:0-10245 GCA_037177015.1 Euceroptres primus
TTTACTGATTTTGTGCGTAGATGCGAGCCTCCGTAAAACAGAAATCATCAACATGGCTATTCATTTAAATAGAATTTCTAAATGAGCATTTTTAATTAGTCTTAATTAGTTAATAAATACTTAAAATGGCAAAATAAGTTATTTAATTGTAAATTTAGACAATAAACTTTTAAATTAAAAAGTAAAAAAATACAAGAAAATTCGTTATTGTTGTATTTTGAAGGCAACTTATTGTATAGAAAATTTAAAATATGCCTAAAAACATCTAATAGTAAATTGCGTGACGAGGGGAGAAAGGCAGCGATTGCAGACGAGTGTGTATTTTTCACACAACAACCGGGCTGTGTCCGGTTTGGCTTTTGTATATGATATGGGCAATGGATTAGTTGCATAACTGGGCGGCTAACTGAAGTCAGAAAGCCATAGAAAGGCATGCAATCAAATATATGGAGCATAAGTGTGTTTTTAACGTGGAATGGAAATTTATGAAATTTACGGTGATTTATGAAATTTACGAAAATTTGTGTCAATTTCTGGTAATTTATGAAAATGAAATTTGTGGAAATTTGTGAAATTTATCAAATTTGTGCAAATTTGTGACATTTATGGAATTTATGGAAATTTGTGGTAATTAACGGAAATTTATGAAAATTTACCGGTAACTTTTGATAACAGTTCTGCTAAACGCATGCGCAATAGCTCGGGATGATAAACTCGAAGTCGTCGCTCATTTTGACGATCTCACGAAAGAAGAACTCAAATTCGGTTTCTTCCCTAGGAAGGTAAAGTGATAACGGAGCGAAGTAAGTAAACAGGTCTGAAATTGGTCACTTTCGGAGCGCTGTACAGGCGTCGGAAGTCGAACTTTCAGACGGGGCGTTGTGAAAAAATATTTAATCTTATTGGGGTTTTAATAATTCAGCCCACTTTTAGGTTGGAAAAACGAGATAAAACGGGAAAAGGGGCAGTGTTCTTGAAAAAGGAGTAGAAAGGGGAAATTTTTTTAAAAGGGGAAATAGAGAAAAGACTGTAAAGCTTGTAATTACATGAAATATCACTTTTCTCAATTTTCCTGCAACTTATATTTCGATAATTTATATTTATATATATATTTTTTTTTCCCGACACTGACGTAATTCATTCGTGTTTATCCGCGGTGTTGACTCTACTTTGAATCCGTTTATAATTTACTTTACGTTAATGAAAATTCTACTTCAAACTTTGCTCCTTTCTGTAAGTAGAGAATGAGTCACCGTTACGCTATGCATGCAGAAGAAGATATTCACCTTTCTCGCAGAAGTTTCTAATCAAACAGGTAAGCATCGAAGACATCTTGGAATATAACTGGCTGAAAGTAAGACTAATTTCAAGATGCCGTTATGATAAGAAAGTAGCTTTAGGGCACTAGAGAACTTAATAAGTCAAACGTCAAACTTTCAGGAGAGAAGTGCAGACAAACATGCTTAAAGCAGTCTTCTGAGTGTCTACAACTTCCTCCAGGAATAGGCAACCCTTATGCCACGTGTAAGTATTATAATAGAAAACGGTAGGAAGGATATAGGAGGTATGCCAAAGTTTAGGTAGGTCGAACCAACCATCTACTTTTAGCTCGAGTGGAGAGAATACAACCAGAATTGCTCTAGACATTCACTGGAACTTGGAAATTTACGACTCTCTGCAGAACAGATTTTCGTTTTCGAAACTAATAATAATCACAACGATAATAGGAAATTTGTCTTACTTTGATTACACCTTAAAATAAATCGATATTGAAATATTTGTTTCAATGGAAATGATTGGGTGATCATTAGGATTGTCCAAAAGTGCATTAGAAATTTTTTTTTCTTCGAATTTTCATTCTCTCACCCCCCTTCAAATTTGTTCGAATTTACAAAAAAATTAACGCGTTTAAAAAAAATTGATATTTAGAGGTTCCGCAAGCGCCATGAAGTTTAACACGTATTTCCCATAAGAAAAGAAGATGTTTTTGTAAATTTTATTCAGAATCGTCAATATTAGGTGAATCGAGTTGAAACTCATTTCGCTTCAAAATTAGCCATAGAATACGAATTAAAAATTACTTTTTAAATATCATCCCCATAGGTCTGTTTTATAGGGTCCCAAAAAATCCCCGTAGGTGAAAAATTGGGTTTTGCGAGTTTTTGGCGCTAATTATGATTTTTTTGCGGTTCTTTTTAGTACAAATTTTTTGAATAGATCAAATATTACTTTTTTCTGATAATTAAATGTCTTAATAAATTGTTTTAACAATTTATTATTGTTTATAGCAATTTTATTTTCAAATAAAGAGGGAAAGTCGCGATTTTTCCGAATTTGTCAACTTGTTTTCAACTTTTCAATTAAAGTGAGGCAATAATTAATTAAAGTTAACAGATATAATTGTTTAAACAAATTATTATTATTTATAACTATCTTTTCCTATCGTAATGCTAGATAGTTGCGGTTTGTTCTAAAATTTTTCCACCTTTTGTCCACTTTTCAATTGGAGTGAGGTAATAATTATTTCAAGTAACAAACGTAATTGGTTAAACAATTTATCATTATTTTTAATAATATTCTCTTTGAATAATGCTAGAAAGTTGAGGTTTTTCTGAAATAATAAATTTTTTGTTTACTTTTCGTTTAGAGTAAGTTAATAATTAGTACAGTTCAATAAACATAATTTGTTTAAACAAATTTTAATTATAATTTATATATTTAATTATAAAATATATCTTCTCCTATAGTAATGCTAGATAATTGCAGTTTTTTCTGAAATTCTTAACTTTTTGTCCAATTTTCACTTAATAATAATTCACTTCATTTCATTTCATTTCGTTCGCTTACTTAATTTAGTAATATGTAATGCAAGCTCACAAGCATAATTGTTTAAACAATTTATCACTAATTATAACAATATTCTCTTAGAATAATGCTAGAAAGTTGCGGTTTTTTCTAAAATTTTCCACATTTTGTCTACTTTTCACTTAGAGTGAGGTAATAATTATTTCAAGTTAACAAACGTAATTGTTTAAACAATTTATTATTTTTAAAATAATATTCTCTTTAAATAATGCTAGAATTTTGTGGTTTTTTCAGAAATATTCAACTTTTTGTCAACTTTTTGTTTAGAGTAGTTAATAATAAGTGTCCTTTAAGAAACATAATTGCCTAAACAAATTATTATTATTTATAACTATCTTCTCCTGTAGTAATGCTAGATAGTGTCGGTTTTTTCTAAAATTTTCCATCTTTTGTCGACTTTATAATTAGAGTTAGGTAATAATTATTTCAAGTTAACAAACATAACTGTTTAAACAATTTATTATTATTTTGAATAATATTCTCTTTGAATAATGCTAGAAAATTGCGGTTTTTTCTGAAATATTTAACTTTCTGTCTACTTTTTGTTTAGAGTAAGTTAATAATAAGTGCCCTTTGAAAAACATAATTGTTTAAACAAATTATTATTATTTATCTTCTCCTATAGTAATGCTAGATAGTTGCGGTTTTTTCTAAAATTTTCCACCTTTTGTCGAATTTTTAATTAGGGTGAGGTAATAATTATTTCAAGTTAGCAAACATAACTGTTTAAACAATTTATTATTGTTTTTAATAATATTCTCTTTAAATAATGTTAGAAAGTTGCGTTTTTGCTGAAATATTTAACTTTCTGTCTACTTTTCGTTTAAAGAGAGTTAATAATTAGTGCAGTTTAACAAAGATAATTGTTTCAACAAATTATTATTCATAACTATCTTCCCCTATAGTAAAACTAGATAGTTGCGGTTTTTTTCTAAAATTTTTCACCTTTTGTTTACTTTTTATTTAGAGTGAGGTACCGTTAAACGGGGCAACTTCAGTCATATGGGGTAAATTCGGAAAGTCCTTAATTAATTCTTTAAATTACTGAAAACGGTACAAGTAGAATATGGAATCAGTTTAAGCCTTAATTGGTTACAGATCCTACTTAAATCCAACTTGATTAATTTAAACGATGGATTTAGGGTTATCCGAAATTTCCCTACATGTCCAAAGTTGCCCCATTTGACGGTAATAATTATTTCAAGTTACAAGCATAACTGTTTAAACGATTTATTATTATTTTTAACAGTATTCTCTTTGAATAATGCTAGAAAGTTACGGTTTTTTCTGAAATATTCAACTTTTTGTCCACTTTTCGTTTAGAGTGAGTTATTAATTATTGCAATTTAACAAACTTAATTGTTTAAACAAATTATTATTTATAACTGTCTTCTATAGTAATGCTAGAAACTTGCGGTTTTTTTTAAATACTCAACTTTTTGTCCACTTATCACTTAGTAAGGTAATAATTATTGCAAGTTAATTATTAAAATCAAACCAAAAAATTGTTTATAACAGTATTATAATCAATTAAATATTTGATTAAGGTCATTTTCATCTCCATACATACATATTATCAACGATGACAACATGTTTTACCAGGAATAGGAGGGGAGGGGGGCTAATAGTAAAATGTGTGCAAATCCAAATTTTTCATTTACGCTTTGCAAAAACTTCGTTTTGTAATTCAAAACAAAATTTTTACAAGTCATTTATAGACCCATTTCTCCCACCTACTCCTAATTATTTCATCTTATATTTTTATCGCTACTGTAAGATAGTCTTTTTGTTTAAATTAATAATTGAAAACATTAGCAAAAAAGTAAAAACACTTCATTTTGAAAAATAAAGTACATTTAAAAAATGATTCTTTTATTATTATTAAAAAATTTATTTATTTTATTATTATTTATTTATTTATTATTTATTAAAAAATGATGTTCATTTATTATTTGTTCATAATTAAAAAGTTAAAGCAAAAGATTTTCTGAAGCTTTCAGAAAAAACGAAACTTTCTAGCATTACTCTAAGAGAACATATTTGTAAACAATAATCAATTGTTTGAATAATTACGTTTGTTAACTTGCATTAATTATTACCTTACTAAACGAAAAGTGGGCAAAAAGGTGTGTATTTCAGAAAAAACCGCAACTTTAAAGCATTATTCAAAGAGAATGTTATTAAAAATCATAAGAAATTGTTTAAACAATTATTTTTGTTAACTTAAAATAATTATTGCCTCACTTTATTGAAAAGTAAACAAAAGGTGAAAAATTGTAGAAAAAACCGCAACTTTCTAGTACTATTCTAAGAGAATATTGTTATAATTAGTAATGAATTATTTAAACAATTATGTTTGTGAGCTTGTATCAATTATTACCTCACCAAGTGAAAATTGCACAAAAAGTTAAGAATTTCAAAAAAAAACCGCAACTATCTAGTATTAATATTGGAGCAGATAATTATAAAAAATAATAATTTGTTTAAACAATTGTTTGCTAAATTTCATTAATTATTACCTCACTATGCATTAATTATTACCTACAGCGAAAAGTGGACAAAAAGGTGTATATTTCAGAAAAAACTGCAACTTTCTAGCATTATTCAAAGAGAATATTAATAAAAATAATAATAAATTGTTTAAGCAATCATGTTTATTAATGAAAAATAGTTATTACTTCACTTTCATTGGAAAGTGGACAAAAAGTTAAAAATATTTGAAAAACCGCAACTTTCTTGATTTTCTAAGAGATTATTGATATAAATAATAATAAATTGTTTAAACAGTTATTTCTGTTAACTTTAATTGACTCTTGCGACGCTCTATCTGAAAAGTTGAAAAATTCGGAAAAAGCGCGTTTCTCTAACTATATTCCGAGAGAAAGTTACTATAAGGGTCGTTGCCAAAAAATTTTGAAATTTCGCCTATCGATTTTTTGAACAAAAAATCTTCTCAGAACTGGTCAAAGTATTTTTTTCCATTAATTGTGATCCCGAATAAAACGAAAATACCAATTTAAGAGGTCAAGAATCATTTTTGTAGTGGAGATAAATAATTTACATGTTTGGAAGATTACCGAGTAGACATTCAATAAACGCAGAAAAATAAATTCCAAAATTATTTTTAAAATATGTGGAATGGAGACAAAACATTTAAAAAATATTGTAAATATTTATTTTTTTGCACTTTATTTGAGTGTGCCTTCAGATTTTCGATTATATTTTTATTTAATTAAATGTTTTTAAAAATGGGTTTGCGAGTGAACATTGGTTATAAATTGTATGGTACATAATTTGCAGAAATGTTTTGAAGTTGCGAACAATAAACATGTTTCTGCTTATACGAGCAGTTGCGTAGGATTAAAAGTAATGAGTTTTTGATTCTTTTAGATTTTTGAAAGTGATTTGTTCCGAATTCTAACCTAAAATATGAGGGTTATCGAGTGGACATGAAACTTCAGGGACAAACTTCTATACATTTATAGACATCTTTAAATCTAAAATTTTTAGCCCTATTCATAATTTTTAAATTCATTAACTTCATAAAAATCACTCGTATGAGTATCAATTATTCATAAAATTTTTCTGTCATTATTTCGCAATTTTAGTTTGTGAATTTGTACTTGGGGACAGGTTACCGAGTGGAAATTTTGGGTATATTTTAAATTCCCACTTCTAAACAAAGGCACCTAAACTTTTGAAACTTTACTAAAAACTACTTCGAGTATTTTATCCCAGTGGTATTCAAAAAAATGTATTAAATAATGAAAATATGTAAAACTGTCAGGACTTGAATTTTTACTTATGGTGATATTTAAAAATTTTTATTCGTATTATCTGGATAATTGTGAAGATAAATGTTCAATCTCAACTCGAATCACCTAATACTGACGATTCTGAATAAAATTTACAAAAACGTCTTTTTTTCTTATGGGGAATACGTGTTAAACTTCATGGGCCTTGCGAAACCCCTAAATATCATTTTTTGTAAAAAACGCATTTATTTTTTTGTTTCGAACAAGGAAATTTAAAAAAACGTTTTTTTTATGGGGAATACGTGTTAAACTTCATGGTGCTTGCGGAACCTCTAAATATCATGTTTCGTCAAAAAACCGCATTTATTTTTTTGTGGATTCAAACAAATTTGGAGGGCGAGAGCATGAAATTTCAAAAAAAAAAAAATATTTGTTCCATCTTAGTGATTATTGAGGATTTTTTTCACTCTCATTATTATTAAATGTATTATTATAAAAAAATAAGTCTGAAATATTGGAGTCTGGGTAAAATCAGGATACCTCTACTATTCCGAATCCCTTTTTTACTTGAATAATCGAGTCGAGTGCCACAGTTCTATTTCTTTTTTATTTATCGTTGCTACATCGGGGAACGTCCTTCTGTTTTTCTTCCTAGAAATGATTTGTGCTTGTGTATATCTCTGCGGAGCCATCCCCCGTTCGCAGTGAAAGAAAACTCAGGGCCGTTCCTCTTCACGTGGGTTGTCATAAATCTTTGCTTGACCCCGAAATTTCAGCCAGAGGTTCGAGTCCAAGATGATGTATCGTGTCCTCGAGTTCCAAGTGTGGAGTTGTCCGATAAAGACGTAATTGGGATTTGAACATAGGAAGGACTCTGACCACATCCTGATCGATCATTCATCGACCGAAACCATAAATTCCCTTGTGGTCCAATTACACACTTTCCATACAATATAAATTCACTTGGGATATTTTATTTCCCTTGATACTTTTAATCTTGTCATCCAAAAGGGTTGATAAATCGCAACTTCATACTTAAAGTTATCCTCCCCCTGTTAGAAATTCAGAAATTAAATAGTAGATTTGAGACAAGAGTCTTCAAAGTCAATTAGAAGATTAGAAGATTCGAGTGGTTATTAAACGAGGATTTTTGGGGTTGACAAAATTCAGTGATGAAGTCTTGGATACTGTCTTTTCTAATACCCGAATTGGGACGACTTTGAGTACCTGATATTAGGCACAAAATACTGCACAATAAGCAGTGAAAAAAATTGACTTTCCTGTTTGCTAAATATACGTCGTCAGCATCCCTGTTTATGGAATTGCTCTCTCCTAATAGTACTCCTAAACGTTTAATACCAACATTATTAAAGTAAGAGTAGAAATTTCCCAAGTGAACCTTCGGTTTTTGACGTTGAAAAGAAAATTAAAACTAAGCAATGAAAAATAATTGTGAAAAATGAATGCAATTAACGATAATATTCTCAACATCGTGTTATTTGTTATTGTTGATAACTTATAACTTTTAAATACACAAATGCCGGTTTTGCCCTGCTCTACACACGGAATTTGAAAATTTTTTCAAGCAGTGGGAAGTCTGAACGCTTAACATTCAGAAACCGTTTCAACTTTTTTGTGCTCGCTCTTTGGGTTAATGATAAATAATATTAATATTAATATTATGATAAATATTAATAATATCAATTAATATTATTAATAATATCAATTAATATTATTAATAATATTAATGATAAATAATATTGTTTAGTGCCGCGAGCTGCGTGCCGCGGTAACCGCTCGAGGCGCGTTAACAAGCTTGTGCTTGCACGTTTGACTAAAAACATTTATGCAAGTTAGAACTTTTACAATATTTTAAAATGTAGAATTTGCAAATATTACAAATTTATCATTACAAAGTTACAATTTACCATTTACAATTACAAATTTATGATTTACAATTTACATAGTTATACTGTACAATTTACAATTTTAAAACTTACAATTTACCAATTTACACTTACAATCTATATAAAACAATTTACATTTAAAAAATGAAAAATTTATAGTAAACAAAGTTATAATTTACAATACACAATTCACAATTACAAATTGACAATTTACAATTGCAATTCGCAAATTTACAGAGTTCCACTGTAAAATTTACAATTCCAAACTTACAATTTACAAATTATACTGTTCAATTTTAGATCACAAGCTAAAAAATTTACAATTATTACAAATTTACAGTTTGCAATTAAATTTTCAATGTACTATTTACATGTACAAACTTACAATTACAATTTCAAATCAACAATTACAATTAAAAAATTTACAATTACAATTACAATAAAAAAATTTACAAATAAAATCTACTTTACAGTGCACAGAGTTGCACTGTACAATTTACAATTAAAAATTTAAGATTTTTAATTTGCAAGTACAAACATATAATTTAGAATTCGAAATTTACAATTTCAATTTACAAATGTATAATTTACAGAGTTACAGTGTGCAATTTACAATCACAAACTTACTATTTACAAATTTACAATTAAAAATTTCCATATTTTCAAATTTACATTTTATAGATTTAGAGTGTACAATTTACAAATTTACAGTGTTCAATTTACAGTTAATAACTTAAAAATTTACAATTTTCAATTTTCAATTACAATTTCAATTACAATACTTCAATTTTCAAATTTGGAATTTGCAAATATTACAAAAGAATATTTTACATTACAATTTCAAAACATTTCACTTTTCAAAAACTTCAAATTTCGAAAAGGTAAAATATTTCTTTTAATTTCCATTTTCCAGTTGCATATTCACTCTACATTGAACACTTTGGAAATGATCGAACTTGCATAAATGTTCATAGTGAAGCGTGCAAGCATAAGTCTTTCAACGCGCTTCTCGAGCGGTTACCGCGGCGTGCGGCGCTAAAAAATATTATTTATCATTAACTCAAAGAGCGAGCACAAAAAAGTTGAAATAGTTTCTGAATTTTAAGCGTTCAGACTTCCCACTGCTTGAAAAAATTTTCAAATTCCATTCCGGCAAAACCGGCATTTGTGTATTAAAAAGTTATAAATTAGCAACAATAACAAATAACACCATGTTGAGAATGTTATCGTTAGTTGCATTCATCTTTCACCATCCCCTAAATTTTTCATCAATTTTTCATAAATATTTTACGAAAGAATAATTTTGTAATCAAACGATGCAAATATGTTCAATCGCACATTGTAAATAAACAAATGCATTTTTCTCAAAAATTTTTATAACGTGACTTCATACTAAAGAGCAGATTGTTTTCCAATATTTATTATTTTGCTTTCAACGTCAAAAATCGTAGGCTCACTTGGAAAATTTCTACTCGTTTATACAAATTCATTGCCATCTTCGGTTTTCCTGGTCTCAAACAAAAAAAATGGGAAAATAGGGTCCTTTTTCACAAAAATAGGGAGAAAATAAGGGAATAAATTATGGATGTTAATTACAACATTTAGGTTTTCCCGTTAGGCGAAAAAACTATCTTTTTGATAGAAATTTTATAGGTATTGAAGTTTATTCGGTTTTATATAGGTATTGACGTTTATTTATTTATTAATTTATATATTAT
>JBAGKK010047149.1:0-10244 GCA_037177015.1 Euceroptres primus
CGCTTCGCTCGTGCGAAAAACGTCTCGTGCGCTAAATAATCACCTCTCACACACGTATCGAAATGTACTATTACTTGGATTACGATTTCCTGTGTTCCCTGGGTCAAAAGTATCTGAACGTAAAACTACCTAGAATATTAATTTAGTTAAGGAAAACCAAACGCTCCTAAGTATTGCTTTTTGACGAAATTGAGTTAGGGTCACCTCCCTCTTTTTTATTATTTTTTACACCTATTTCAGTGAATAAAATTAAATTTTGCTAAGTATTTACTCATAAATTATCTATTTAAATGTGTCATAATATTTTGGATAATCGGAGTATTTAAATTAAAGAGACGTATTCAATTGTTTGAATTGTTTTGTTTTTTTAATTTCATGTTCTATATCTAACCTTTTCAAAAGTAGAAAGGTAGTAAATTGTAGCAAACTTAGAGAATTCTTTTCTACTTCTAATTGCTTTAATCGAAAAAAACGGCCTCATATAGTATTCACCTAAAAGTACAATGTGACTGGACAAAGCCAATTTTACCAACATCTATTTATTATTTTAATTGAGGGTCAATGCAAGTTCTTTCTTCAACATTCTACATAAAATACTAGACTATTCGAGAATCCTCTACAACCTTCTAGAATCTTCTAGACATTTCCAGAATTTTCCTGAATCTTTAAGAATCCTCCAAAATCTATGAAAGACTTCCGAGATTTTTCCAAATTCTTTAGAAACTTCAAAACTTATCTGAAAACTGTAAAAATTCTCCAAAATAGTCGAGACTGTTCTAGAATAATTTCCCAGACTCTTTCCAAGTCTTTTTCATCTTCAAACATTTTTCTAAATTCTATTTTAATTTTCGAAAATATTATAGACTGTTCCAGAACCTTCTAGTATTCTTAAAAATATTCCGTACTCCAGAATTTCCAGAATTCTACAAAATTATTCTTCTTTATTCATAATGTGTTCCCTAAGGATTTACATAGTTTCCGTTCCTTGCCACATATATCCTCTCTTAATACTTAATATTTAATATCTCCCTGAATTAACTATTTTTATTATATTCTTATTAACTATTCTTTATTCAATTTTTTACTAGGCTAATGGAGCGAGCGAAAGAGCGCAACCGCATCTTATTCTATTTATATTCTAACTCTTCTAAGAGACTTCCGTTTCCTTTTTACTCAGCATCTTCTCTTCCATTCTCTCTTCCCCATAATTCTTCCTCAATTCCTCTAGCTTTCTCCTATTCCTTCATCCATTCTTCTCCCCAACCCTCCTCTCCTAAAATCCTCGCCACATTCTCCTGCTAACATCACGCCCCCCCCTCTCTCTCTCTCTCTCTCTCTTTCTCTCTCTCTCTCTCTTCACTACTTTTTATACAATCCTCCCATACATGTTCCCATGTTTCCTCTTCCCATCCACACACTCCACATTTTCTGTTCTCCCTTTCCCAGTACATCCCTTCCCTTACATCGTTTCCGGTTAAATCAGACCTAAGTCTAAATCAGACCTCACCAGCAAGGAGAGGGATCCTCAAATGCCAGGTGTGGCATTTCCACCATTACGACTCCTCACTCAGCATGGAAAACCGGAAAACTTGGGGTGGTGGATAGATGCCGCGTGCTTTCTCCCAACTTTTGTGACGTAGATAGCACAGAAAGGAGTCGTAGTGGTGGAAAAGCCACATCTAGCATTTAAGGATAATTCCTGAAATTTTTCCTCGCTGATGAAGTCTGGTCTAAATCTAGCTATTCTTGTCCATCTCTTTTCCCTCAGCCCTTTTCCAGATATTTTGGTAATCCTCCCTTTTAATCATCCTATACCATTTATTGTATCTCGATTGCATTATCATCTCCCACCTTTCTTTTACCCACCTTTCTCTATCTCTTTTTGCCATTTTTTCATAAACTGTTTTCCCACTTTCTCTTCCACCTTCCTCTCTCCTCAAATCTACGCCTTGATCTCTATAAAAGTCCCTTCTTTCTTCTTCACATTTCGTTAATTCTATTGACCTCCTTCCTCTTTCTTCTATCTCCTTCCAACACTTTATTCCAACTCCCCCCTCCTTCCCTCAATTCTAGATGTATACTTTTTGAAAGTCTTAAAAAATATAAAATCTGGTAAGAGTTTAAAAGATCCTAGAAGATTTTAGAAGGTCCTAGAAGAATCAGGAAGTCTGTGTAAAATTAACAAAAAACATTCTAAAAAGTGTATGATTGTATAGTATTTTATAGGATTTTAAAAGATTTAATGAATTTACAAATATATAGGAAATTTAAAACGTTTTAGAAGATTCCAAGAGTTTGTCGAAAACGTCTAGAAAATTTTAAGAAGGATTTTAGTAAATTCTAGAGAGTTCCAACGATTCTGAAAGTCGAAACTAAGATATTCTCTTCGTCTTTCTTGTTAAATAACAAACAAGATTTACTTCTAAAGATGGAATATTATTTAATTTGATAATAAAATTTGAGTTTTCTTATAAAAATGTTGCATGTATTAACGTCAACTGAATATTTTGCAATATTTGCAGACTGCTACTCAGCATCAGCAACCGATGATGAATGCGATCCCTCCTCCAGGTTATTATTTCACTTATGGCATGCCAGGAGGTTTTCAGTACGGAGCTCCACTTTATCCTGTAAGTAATTTCTTTACATGAGTATTTTTCTACCTTTTGGTTTTGTGAAGAAGATATTAAAGAGGAGAAAGTATTTTTTGAATTCAGAGAATTAGATTAGGATGGTCAATACGAGGTGCTGAAAGTGTGATTAAGCGAAAATTTTTAATGAAGTCTATATATTAATACATTAATTTTAAAGACTATATTATTTTTTCCTTTGTCATGTTGCAATATTAAGATCAAAATCTTTGATTGGAATGAAAATTTAAAGTAAACGTCTTGAAGCTAATTATGAATTATTTAAAAGTATTTGAAATATGCTGGTTACGAAAAGTTGAGGCGCCGAATTTCGTATCACAATAATGAACTCGTATTAATTGATCCTAAGTAAAGTAATGAAAGAAAACTAACTAAATTCGTTATAAAATACCAGGAATATTGGAGAGAATCATTAAAATTGCCTAGTAACCCTACAATATTATGTATTAATTATGTATTGATAATTATCTCAGGTTTTAATCTATCGTTTTGACAATTTGCAGCAGATAGCGACTGCTGGAAATGCTGGCACGAGCAGTGGTGCTTATAGTGCAAAACCTGGAAGCTATGGATCGAGCTATGGTGGCGGCACTAGTTACGACACTTTGGCTAGTACAGGACCAGCGGGCGAATATAAAGGTGCTGGCAGCGGCTATACCGGTTCTCAGACTGGGAAGACTGGAACCTCCACGGGAAATACAAACTCAAGCGGTTCGTCTGCTGCTGATATAAGTGCTGGAATGTATGCTGCTAAGAGCCACGTTGCTCTCAGCAAAGTTAATGTAAGTTAATTCATTTAAATAATTTAATTTTCTCGTTTAAAGAGAAGTCTAATTTGATAAAGCGATTACAGGGTGGCCATTGGATCGGGAAACTCAGAAAATTTCAGCAAATTTGTTTTTTGATTTGATGTTTTGTAATTAGTCTTTTTTACTAGAAAAATATTTCCAATTTTTTTCAATATCGAACATTTAATTGACGGCAATTGTACTGAAATACGGATTATTAAATAAAAATTTTAAGTTTAGTTTCAGTGAAATCATAAAAGTTTGCATTATCCTATCATGATAATATAAAAGTTTTACCATTTAATTTAATGAAAGAGTTATAAATTGAAAAGAAAAAAGGCATCCTGTTACAAAATTTAGATGATTTCATACCTGTCTTGTTTTAAATTTTCAAATAAACACAAAAATATATAAAAGAGTTATTGGGTCACTCCATGAATAAATAATCGTCTGAAAACGATTGCGGTTATATTTAAGAACATTTTATTTGTCTATAATTATTTCTGATAGGGTAGATAGGGGTAAGGTCTATAGTGGTAAAGTAATAAAAAGTTGTGTCATGCTTTCAGTCTTACGATAAGCAGACTTTCCATTCGGCGACGCCACCACCTTTTGGTCTGACTGGCAGTCAGAGCGCGGGTCTTCCGGGAAGTTATGGTGCTCCTCACTTATTTATTCCGGCCATGCACCAGCCGCATCAACTGCATCAGCCTCTACACCAGGATAGCGGCAGCAGCACGGGTCAAAGAGCAAACGCAAGTTCTCAAAATAAAGCTCAGACAAAACCTGGCTACAGCCCTAGTTACTGGACCGGTGGTAATTAAGCACTTGACGGAAGTAAAACAATATTTTAAAAAAGAAAAAACCGTTCTAGACCAATCTAAGGCTCGCCGTTAAAATGTGCACGCGACGACGTCGATTTAGACACAAAGGACTTAATTTACATGAACGAGGGACTAAAACGATTTTTCACGGAACTAGATAATCCTTATTAAATAATACGATTTGTGCCAGAACTTTGACGGTGAAAATGAATAGGGGAAAATCGACGCATGCAAGGATTAGACAATTTTATTCACTTTGCTATTTACAATAAAAATGTTAGAGGAAAAGGAGAAATAAAAAAAAGACACACACACAGATATATAATAAAAACTAATAAAAAAGAATAATATTGGAAAAACCGTAGCACGGGTTCTTCAGATCACGAGGGCTTCTTCCTTTTTCTATGTCGCGATAAACCGTTAAAAATGTACACATTGTAATTGCTTAATAAACTAGTTTCACATGTGACGTGAATTTTTCAAGGCCATTTTTACGGAATTAGCTTCGTTCTAGCGCATTTAAGGCTGAACATGCACTTAAAAATATCGCCAGACCATGCGTAATTATATTTATTATTGTAGACCGAACTTTGTATACTTGCATTATTTTTTATTGTCCATCGTTAAAAATGCGTTAAGCGTTTGGACGTGGCATAAAAAACGAAATTGTTTAATTCTTCTACCAACGGCAGAGCTCGTGCCAAATCAAATTCCTGTTTTCGTATACCTGACGTTTGTCATTTTCTGGGAGTAAAATATACGACTCTCCGCCCCGACCCTCCGCCCTCCTTAT
This sequence comes from Euceroptres primus, assembly GCA_037177015.1. Classification (NCBI taxonomy): domain Eukaryota; kingdom Metazoa; phylum Arthropoda; class Insecta; order Hymenoptera; family Figitidae; genus Euceroptres; species Euceroptres primus. The sequence goes on from JBAGKK010047149.1 coordinate 5,057, forward strand.
TCCCACTTTATCTCAATGTGTAATTATTGCAATTACCAGTACGTTGCGTTGACTGTAAGGAAGGAAAAAAATGCCCAGTTAGACCAACAGTTTGCAGCAAGCTTACCTGAAACTTACGATGCAAAGTTTGTCAACTTGTTTTGCAAGCTTTGGGCAAGATTGCAGCAAATAAGAAAATGTCCGTCGTATGGCAAGATTGAGGAAACCTTGCATCGTAATCTTCAGACAAGTTTGCAAAGCAATATTGAGGGAATATTGCAAGGTGCGCTTAAAATTGCGTTGCAAAATTTCCTTAATATTGCTTCTCAAACTTGTCTGAAGCTCACTATGCAAGGTTGCCTCAAAAAAAACTTCGCAATATTGCCGCATGGCGAGTTTTTTCTCGTGGAAAACTTGCCTGAACCTTGCAATGCAAGTTTCCGAACCTTGCATCGCAAAATTTAGTCAAGCTTGCTGCAAACTATTGTACTATCTGGGTGCTTAGTTTTGCATGGCATGCACCTGATTTTGGAATTCAAAAAAAGAAAGCTCGGAAACGTGACAACTGACCGTTACTGTATAGGGAGTGACAGAGGTAAAATGTTACACTGTAGGTGACAACTGTGTATATTTAGTGAACATTTTAAACGAAAAGTGTGGATGTTAAGGAATCGCTCCTCAAAGTGGAAAATAGCGAGTTGTGTAAGGCATCTCCCCTAAGTTTTTGCAACTCCTTTAGAACAATCTTGTATTAGAAAATTGTTTCGCTGGTTGGCAACAGAAAATTAGGAGTTGCGACTGGCTACAGATTTTCGTACTTTGACTTTTAGGGTTTCCATCAGATAAGTCGTCGAAACGCTTTGTTAGCGAATAGCGACCGATTTTTGACAGAGGTTTTCTTTTGTACAAATTATATAACGTTTAAACCTAGGTAAAATTGTAAACAGACTACTAATTTTTATGCACCTGTGATGTTTCTTTTTCATTCTCCAGCGGTCGTATTTTGTTCTGTATTTCAAAAGAGAATACAAAAATAGATCAATGTGTCGAGTGGCTCATCTATTCACACCAAATTTCTCGAGTTCCCCGACGCATTTCAGAACTTTCGTGCCAAGTACTTATAATTGCACTCGCCCCCCCCCCCCTCCCCACAGTCTCGCAGAATTCTTTCTTTGACATCTCGCTTTTATATTCATAGGAAATCATTTTATAAAGATCACAGCTTCACTTAATCATTCATGTCTTCAACTTTTGTTTTATTCGTTGATTTCAACGGCTCAACAAAGCTCTTCTTAGCAAATCTATTTTTTTCTTTCATCGACATCAAGGAACTCTAGAAGATTTTAATTTTGAAAGTTTGATAGATTTTTACGCAGCACAAAAAAGGGTAAAATATGACTAGAGGATATTTATATTAAGCACATCAAGTTCAAAATCGAAAACACGATTCTGGGTTAAAATTTAAGCCTTTTAAAAATATCGATAAATTAAATTCAGCGAGACAAATTATAGTTATGTGTTTCTTATAATGATTGTTAAAATAATGAATGAAAAGCATGAAGCATCGCAAAGTTTATTTTTCAAGTTAGAGATGCTTTTGGTGTCGCCGACTAGAGTATTAATGGGATTTATTATCGAAAGACAAAAAAAAGACACGTTGAAAAAGTTAGGCGCGTGAAAAATGTTTGAAAATAAGTGGATTAGACCCGTTTGTAATGAGTGTAAATTTGTCCTGATGTTTCTTTGACAAAATCGATCACAATCGCTACGCCATTAAGATTCCCAAAATCATTATCTGTACACATTAAGAATAACTGCTCATTTATGTATCATAAAAGATATTCATACACATCAGTCAGAAACATAATATAGGTTCTCGTTTTTTTTTTTTTTTTTCACTCAACTTTGTATACACTTTGAGAATATTAGAGAAAGTAAGTGTAGTGTACCGAAGAATTATATAGAAAAATGAATAAACCGCAAGAGTATTGAGTGCTCGAGGCAAGAAAACAAATGGCTAACTAGAAAAAGTGTCCAGAGAAAGTGCGTTCTTTTTCATATTGATTATAACGTAATAATTTTTGTATTTTTGTCAATCGATCGGAAATTCAAAGTGCATTAAGCCACTACTGCTAACTATTATATAATAATTATTATGAATAATAATAGCTACTACTGTGTATAAATATGAATATCTAAGAATAAATGTATTGAAAGAATTATTTTGCTACTATTGTTTTTTTTTGCAAATCATAAGCGATCTTTCTGGAAGTTAAATACTTATGCAACATTCATAAAATGACTCTACGTTATTCTAATTTCTTGAAATTCATTTTCAATAAAACATCTACCGTCAACTACGGTAACGCTAAGACAAAATGGACGTTTATCCTTGTGTCGCGCATTGCCAAAAGTCATATAAAGGGGCAGAATTTTTTTGAACCGTTGAAATATCTTCAAAAGTATATTTTGAGAACATATGGAAAGTTTCATTGGGAAAGAAATATTTTCCTTCAAATTATAAATGCTTAAATTTTAGAAGGATCTGAATTTTGTCGTCTTACTGTTCAAATAAGTAAAACGACAAAAATATATTAAGAAAGATTTCCATAAGGTTGAAACATGAGAAAAAAAATTTTAATAATAATTAGCAACAAATTATGAGTGTCTATAGTTTAGACACTTTTAGAATCACTCCGGATTCCGAAATCATTTTGGAACAACTTTGAACATTTATAACTTGTAGGAAAATGTTTCTTTTCCAATTGAACTTTCCATACGTTCGCAAAAGATATATTGAAAAAATATATATTCAAAAGTTCTATTGAAGATATTTCAACGCTTCAAAAAAATTTCTAGCAAGGACATTACAGAAAATTCGGTAATAGTCTCGACGCCTCCATTCAATACTGCTCCACGTCGTGTTAGTGCGGAGTACTGCTTCATTTTGGGTTTGCACGGAATACTGCTTCAAGTACTATGCTTATATACAGGAGCAGTAGGGTGGTTCTTATGTAGGGGTAAAATTTAAAACTGGAATTTCGCTCCGACAGGGGTCATTTTATCGTGAAGTTGCCGAAACGAATAAGATAAAAAAGTGTCTCAACCCAATCACACAATATTTAGGGGTTCCCCAAAGCTGTTCAGCATTGAAAAAATTTAACATTTTTCGATATGTTTCTTATTTTCTCGAATTGTTTCTTATTTTATATTTACTTATTCAGGGGGATGTGTTTCCATGAATCTGTTACATAATAAGACATTAACATAGTTAAAGAAGTTATATTTGAACACTTTGAACACAAATGTTAAAAATTTGACAAAAATTTTAAATCTATCGCATTTGTCGGTGAATCGCATGGTCTAACATTCGCAAACACTGAAAAAGCGCTTAAACATGTCAAAACATGTGCTGCGTCGAAATGTAGAAATCACGCTTTCCACACGGAGAGAAAAATCTGACTGTAATAGCAAGAACATTGGTCATGCTTTTGTAACAGGTTTCATTCTTGCTATCCTGGTGCAAAATTCGCTCATTTTAAGCAGGGATCCCTTCATGCTAAAAAAGTACAAAGTTTCATGCCTTTAAAGCAGTTGTGCCTTGCGAAAATAGCTCGAGCTTCGCCTTGCTATGGTGACAAGAAACTCATCCTATTTCAACAAGAGTACTCTTGCAAATAAGAGGTTAGGCCACGCCTACCCACAAACCTAGCGCCTAAACGCAAGCGCCGGTAGGTGTGGTCTAACATCTCTTTTGCAAGAGTATTCTTGCTAAAATAGGATGAGTTTCTTGCAACCATAGGAAGGCGAAGTTCGAGCTATTTTCGAAACGCACAACTGCTCTAAAAGCATATGACTCTAGCAGTATTGGCATGCGCTTGATTCTTTTATAGTATAAGACATTCCATGCTAAAAATGCATGAGTGATGCCAATATTGGTCTAGAACTTCATGTCAATTTCGCACATTAAGTTCCGTGCTGTAATAGTAAGAGCTCAGCTTACTACAACAGTCAGCTGTTTTGAATGGTTCGAAACATCTATTCGCTTCAAGATTAGGTGAGGACTGTGTTTGCTGCAAAAGGATTCCTTTTGAGACAAATAAAAATCCTTTTAACCTTGATTCCATATGGGTTCTTGTATAGAGCCCCATATGGGAATTTTCAGTAGGGCTCATCCCTTTGAGAGTTTCCATTTAAGGGAATTAGTGGTTTGTGAAGCTCCTTTTTTAAGTCAGATTAAAACAGAATCAACAGATATGGGAAATTTTTGTACTTCACTTATTTGTAGTTTTATAAAGAATTAAAAACAAAAGTTCTGGAGACTAAAAAATCTTTCAATTTGTTTAATATTTACCGACTTTGAGGAACCCCTAAACATCATTCGATTGATTTCGGATTTTTTTCTAACTATTTATTTTAGACAAATTAACAAGAAAATGAACCCCCATGTCAACTTTTCCGATATATCAAAATGGCTAAAGGGTACCTCAGGGTTCGCATCCAGAGGCTGAACCCTCTCGGTTGGGGGTGTATTGTTTCGCTTGAGGCGGCTACTCGAAGTGCAGTTTGTTTCAAAGTCTCAAGTATTTGAGAGAACTACCGATGAAGGTACATATAGAAATAGTACAATTTAGAATCAGGCATATCAATGAGTGCAAAAGAGACGTTCTTATGCCTTGTCCTATTAGTGTAACCCACACTCACGCTTCCCTATGACCCTTCAGTCATAGGGAAGCGTGAGTGTGGGTGAGACACAAACAGAACAAGGCATAAGAACGTCTCTTTTGCACTCATTGATATGCCTGATTTCATTTGACCAGGAATTTACACATCTCAAAGAGTGTGTAATGATAACAAATGATCAATGCAAAAAGGACTCAGACATGAAATGCAAATTGCCCAACCTCAAGTTTCCGGCTCTTTAGAGACAGAGGTACCCCGATGAGAAAAGAGGGAGAAAGGAACCAAAAAGAGAGTCAACCTATCCAACCTCTCACTCACTTCCCCCCCCCCCCTCATCTCCGTCATTCTCACAATAAAAAAGAAGAGGGTGTACCACAGATACACCAACATGTTTCGAGGCCAATTTATACCTCCTCATCAGGGTGAAAATAAGGGTTAAAACATTTTTCCTTTTAAAACAATGTGCATTTTTTCTATCATTATAACAAAGTTCTTTATTCAAAAGTTTCAATTCATTATTTTCTAT
>JBAGKK010047170.1:0-10243 GCA_037177015.1 Euceroptres primus
ATATATAGGATTCTTGCCATCTTAAATGATGTTGAAGCAACTATATGTAACGTGTATTATATTCTTCTTTGAAAAGAATCAATTATTGTAATTTTTTTAAAAAGAAATATGAACTAGAAAAATCTCTGGCAACACGTATCTCTCTCTCCCAAAGCTTTTATAGTTATTATCCTCGAGGTGTCGGTCGTGCCAAGGATCAAACTGATATTGTGGTCAACATCTTTTGTATGGTCCATCCTGTTTGAACGCGACCATTGTTTGCCGAGTGGTAAAAGCTTCGAAACTGTTTGCTCATCTCTCAAATACTTCTGTCAACCAACTGTTCATTCTCCACTTTCATCTTATGATTCGTAATCGCTTACTTTCTTTTTCTGCCAAACAATTGTTGTCCTATGTGATTCCTTTTCCGGCTTCAAAAAATAGAACATATTTCGTATTTATCACAATGGATGTAAGGTTATTTAATAACTGAATTACGCACATTGAGTCAATTTAAAAGCGAACTTGATTTTTTGTAGGTTCATTGGACAAAAAAATCATGTTTTTTGTGTGTTTCGTATACTCTGGAAAATGTCAATATTCTATACGAATTTCCTATTTAAATTGACGTTACACAGTCTGATTTTATGGATAGTGATGCTGATTTGAACGTTTTTTTATTTAGATTTAAAAAGCATTTAATTCTTAACGAATGTTTAGAGTTCTATTTTTGATTTATTTCCATATTAGGCTATTTATTTTTAACAAAAGTTAAAGTTCGAATTCAGTTTAAACAAAGAAAAAGAATTCGTTTTTCAAAAAATATATATTTTTCTCAGTTCATATCACTTTGATATATTTGCAATCCACTTTAATTGCAAATCAGGCATACACAAAGGGTGAATAATTTGTTTATTGTACAATTTTATTGTCATAAACAAATTAAATTTAAAAATGTAGCATTCTTGTTTGAGAGGGCAGAAAATTTTGTTTTCTTGTATAAAAATTGAAAATATTGTATTGTATTGAAATATATTGCAATAAAAATAAATATGCGTTGCAAAAATTGGTAAATAATCAGCAACCGATTGCTTATAATTATAAACAAGTGTGAATTTGTTTATAAATAAAAGGTATTATAAACCAATGTGAACTTTTTTATAAACAAAAGTAGTTATAAACAAATTTGAATTTGTTTATAAACAAAAGGACTTATGAAAAAAAGTGAATTTGTTTATAAACAAAAGGAATTATAAACGAAAATGGATTTGTTTATGAAGAAAAGGAATTATAAACAAAAGTGAATGTGGCATTTCGTGAATAACTAATTCTTTACATTATTTACAGTATTTACATTGTTATAAATACATTTCATAAACACTTAGAGAAAATTCATTTCCTTTTTTTGCGAAAAAAATTTTTCGTCTAATATGTACAAAATTAGCTTATCAGACCTATTAATCTGTATAATATTGTTAAAACTTAACATTCAACTTTCTTATAAATAATTTATGTAAACAAAAATAGAAAGATCTATTCGTTTTTTAAAGGGCTTGATTTTTCCAAGCACATCTTGAATTTTCGTAAATTGTTAGTTAAATTGTTTTTAACAATATGTTATTACAAATTCATAAAAATTAACGTTAATTTCCAGAGATTTTAAATCATATTGCGTAAAAATTAATATTTTATTCACCGATAATCTATTTAATTAATATTTTACCCGATAATCAACATTTTTTTATTGAAATTGTTTGCGACAAAGCACATTGTTAAGTGTTTTGAAAATTTAGTATCGAATTTAGTCCGCTGTGAAGAAATAACAAAAATTTCCTATTTCTTTAATTGTTTATTAAATGCACTTTTAATTGTTTGTAAACAAACTAAATTTTAAGTGCTAACAATACTTAATAAGCCGGAAGGAATGAAATAATTTTTTCCTACAAAAAAATGAAAATGATTTATTTGTTTATTAAATTTGTTTGTAATAATGCAAGTAGATAATTATAATCATATAGGTTATGTAAATAATTTGTTTTTAATTCCATGTTTAAACTCTACTCTTTTCAATCACCTGAATGCTTCCTGTTTTTAATAAATAAATTTAATAAATAATTTTAAAATAAATTTAATAAATGTTTTGTAAACATTTTATCGCAAAAAATATACAAACAATGTTCGTCATATTTCTTATATCGCATCGTCAGGTTCTCCTAATATCGCGAATGCACCTGATGTTAGAAATATTCTTTAATCTATCGAAAACTTTTAATATTTCTTAGACTTTCTTCATTCTTATTCAAATGATCGCATTTGCAAAAAATCATTTTTTTTCTTCACAAGATCAATTCGCTTCATTTGCGAATTTTCAAGGAGACACTCTCTTCTTCCTTTTCAAGAGGGATATAATTACTTTCAGGATAAAATGAATTAGAGAAATGTATTTCGATCTTCTGGATTCGCATTCATGGCAAGGATCAGCCGCAGAAAAGCATCTTAGGAGGTCTTTAACCACCGATGTGCTCTCGTACCTGATTCCTTACGTTCTTTGATATATATGGGATTCCCTGCACAAAGAGTCAAATAAATATTACTTCCATAATCTCAAGTCTAAAGCAGAAAAATTGTCATTAAAAATTGCTATAACCATGTCCGGTTGATACAAAAGGATCCATTCGTGAAAATTTATTTTGCTTCTTGATCATTTTATTTATTTCGTATGAATGTTAATTAATGATGGATGAAATAAGAGAAGAATCTGAAAAAGAGAAAGAATCTGAATTTTCTTTAAAATGTGATAGGAACTTTAAATTTTTGTCTTTTCTTGAACTTATATTCGATTATTTGTCAATTTTGTCCACCCACGTGACATATTTCTCTGATACTGTCTTATTTCCAATCGACTGTTTTCGATTTGTCAAAGTCTTGTATTCTTCCTTACCTGAGAACGTTTCGAATTTCCGCTCAGCTGGACAGAACCATCACAGAGAAACGGTCAGTATCCTTTTCCCCTCAAAGGAAACCGCATAGAACGCAGGGACATGGTCAGCTTCGTCTAATGATGTGGTCGAACTTGTTGCGAACCCTCCAAGGCGACAATCGACGTGTTTCTACATTTCAATTACCATGAAGAAACCAAGCAGAAACTTCCTCATTCTAGAATTACACATATTTTGTCACCCACTTTAAAATAGAGTTGATCAAAGACAAAAGATTCTGGAAAAACACAAATAAATTTAACAGTCTTTGAAAAAACAAATGTGTAATATTGATCGTTATAATTTGATCAATATTGATCATATATTTTAAAAATGAGATTCGAAAATAACAAGAGCTTTCACAGAACTTTGTACAAGAACGTTTTTCTTTTCAAAAATCTAGGACTTATAAATAGGTTTCGTTGGGATTTCACTAGGAGGATTTTTCATATTCTGAATCCGTGAGGGATGAGAGCGAAGGGGTGGAGATATTCAAGACGAAATCCTCTTCGCTGGACAGCAGCGGGGTCTTTGAAAAATCTGGCGAGATGACGAATGAGCTTTTTGACCTCGGCTAAAATCGAATAGAAAGTTAAATGTGAGCGAAAAAATAGTTTTTTTGGATCACAGTTTTTTTGGATCACTTTTTTCCCTCTTTTTTCTCTTGTCCTATTTTTCTCAAGATCCCTTAAAATCCCTATTTTTGAGAATTTTCTCCCTTTTATCATATTTTTATTCAAAGTTCCGATTAATTCTCTAAGAATTATAATAAATAGAAGCTTATGTCATTCAAAAACGCGTGCTTAGAGACTCAGAGTCTTCTAGAATCTTCTAAAAACTTCAAAGCTTTCCCCAAATTTTCGAAAATTTTCTAGACCGACTCTAAATCTTCCTAGAATTCTCTAGACTTTTCGAAACTCTTTTTAAAAAAGTCTGGAAGAGACTAGAAGATATTAGAAGTTTAGGGCCGAATTCAAAAGATTTTTGAGGATTCTAAAAAATTCTGAAAAAGTTCAGAATATTTTGAAAAATCATAATAGATTTTGGGGTGTTTTGGAAGATTTTAGGTGATGTAGAACTCTAAAAAAGTCGGTATATCTCTGTAAAAGTTTTAAAACATCCTAGGAAATTTTAGAAGGTTCGACAATGCTGGAAGGTTTTAGAAGATTCTGGAAGCATCAAGAAATCTGGAAGATTCTAGAACATTATAAAAAAATCTTGAAGATTCTGGAGAGTTTTGAAATATTTTAGGAGATTTAACGAATCTACAAGTACATGAAAAATTAAAAATATTCTAGAAAATTCTAAAAGATTTCATGAAGAATTTTAGAAAACTCTGAAGAGTCCCAAAGGTTCTAAAAGTCTAGTTTGTGGAATATTTTATTAGATTCTAGACAGGGATGTAAGACTTTTGAGGATTTTTTAAGATTCTGAAGAATTTTAGCAGACTTATTTCGGAAATTTGATTTGTTGATAACTTAAAATTTTGGTAATTTCATAATTCAAAAATCTAAATTCTTTTCAACAATTTTAGCACCCGAAAATTTTTATATATTGTTGATTTTTAGTCTAACAATTTTGTATTCGGAAATATATGTTATCGGAATTTCTTCCTTTCTTTAATTTTAACGTGGCATTAAAATTTTTTTCGGGAATATTATAGAGCCTCTACTAATATTTTGATGATATAAGGATGTTCATTCCATGCAGTCAAACTCAAAATTAACCAATCTTTATCTTTAATTATAAAACCAACAAAAGGGGCCCTATTGTTATAGCCTTATAGCAACGAATTTTAGAAGAGGAACTAATGAATATTACCGAAAAAAATTGTTTAAGTCATAATTGTTTAGTTATAGAATTCTTTTTAATTCTCTTTGGCATATTGTTTAATTTGCAAGATGAAAAACCGTATAATTTCTAAATAAAATAATTTTAGTAAAAACATTATGTTTCTATTAAAATTATTTTATTTAGAAATTATACGAAATTAAACCAAATAGAACTGTAAAGGATCTTTTAAGGAACAAAATGAGCTGTTGAGAATTGGAATTGAATGAAAATTGCGACTCTTGTCTAAGGCGAAGCAAAAAATACAAATACAACTATTTTTAAGTAAAAAATTATGACCCAAACTATTTCTTTTAAAGTTACCTTAAGTTTATTTTTCAAAATTCGTTAAAATAATTTTGGATATTTATTCTTCTTGATTTTATAAATCAACATAAAGATTTGATTAATTTTGAGGTTGACTGTACGGGGAGTACATCCTTAATTGCTGTTTTATTTACAGACGATGTAATTTTATTTGTTAATGAAATTTTAGTTTTCTTATGAAAATTTTGTATTTATTAATTTTTATTGGTTTTCTTTGTATTTTTAAAAGAAACAAATTTCCCCCTTTTTCCTCTTTTTTCGAAAAAGAAATCCCCTATTTTCCATAAAATTTATATATATTAATTTATTAATTTATTTTAATTTGTTAACTTAATTTATTAATATTAAAATATTATATATATATATTATTTATATTTATGTATTTATATAATATTACCCTGAAACTGGTTTCACCGTTGGGTTTACGAAATAAAGATACGAATTAAAATTGAACTTTTGAACCGCTGTGATCCCTGTTTTTAATATGAAATATATATTTTGAAAAAAGAAAATATTGTGAAACCTTTAGGGATTTTCTTCGTCGTTTAAAAATTGAGGTCCTTTCATCTGCTTCTTCTTGAAGCATATTTTTACTTTTAATTCGGGCTTTTATCCTTCTTTCACAAAGAATCAACTCTTCAGTGAACCTTTTCACAACTTCCTCAAGTTTTCGAGACAGTGCTTCATCATCAGACCAAGAGCTTTCGGAATCTGAATCAAATAGGGGAAATTTTTTTTCTGAATTTGAAGAGATTTGATTTTTTTCTTCTCTCAAAGAATCATTGGTAGATCTAAAAGAGGTTTCACTGGTGCGATGATCATTGAGAGAAAAATCTGTGAGAACCCCAGAATCAACAGATTCTATTAAGTTCCTCTTTGAAGATCTTGATGTTTCAGTTAAATTAAAATTTCTCCATTCAGTTGATGAATTATCAAAATCGCTATTATCCAAATTTATCTCTTGATTAATTTTACTTGGCACTACAATTTGCAGTGATCGATTCCTAATAGGTTTTAGTGATTTTTTTTCCTGGGGAATAAAGGACATTGCACTTTTGATTGGCACTTTGTTTAGATGGAAAGACTTTGATGGTTCTAATAAATTTTCTTCTTTTCTAACAGTGTTATCTTTTAAATTATCGAACCGCTTGAAATCAAAAGGTTTAACAGTGGAATATTTGTTATCCGGTGGAGAATTTTTCACTAATTTGTGTACATAAAAACTTTTGTCGATATCATCGTCTATCCTTGTTTTTATATTTTTCAAAATCTGCGATTCAATATTATCTCTCGTATTCGAGGAATCTTTCGTATCTTCATTAGCTTTTAACTTATCTATTTTCCTCAATTCAGTTTTACAGAATTTTGGCGAATCTTCCACAGAAATTTGGTTTGTTTTTAAGAAGTTTTGCCTTCGGAAATCTTGATTAAGTTTCTCAGAGAGTGTGTCTTCACAGAAAATGATCGATTCTCGATCTGCACTTTCAATTGGTAAAATTGTATCCAAGTTTTTGGTGCTTTTTTCTCGATTCTTCCGACGAGAAGTTTTCCTATCTTCTTCATCAGAGCTTGTTGTCTCCTTCCTAGTTCTAAAACTTGTATATTTTTTATCCACTAATTTATTGGCCAAGTTTTTCCAACTTTCTTTTTTGATTTTTTCCTTTTCTCTTGCACAATTGTCGAGATTTACGATTTCGTGAGCTTGTATCTTTCGCCGATGCGAGTTACGTTTTCGAACTTTTTGATCGTTTTTTATAATACCTGCAATTTGATGAAATGGAGGCAGTGAATGGAATTTCTGCTCGGTTATCGACTTGGAGGATTTAAGGAATCCTGTTGCTTTTTCCCTACTTCGCAAGCATTGAATGCAGCCACACTTGATCGTATCAAAGTTCGTAGGAAAACATGATTTATGAAGTGGAAAAGGTTTTAATAAAGAATAAATCTGAAATTTCTGATTTTTATCGAAGAATTTAAGCCACGATTTGTTTTTAAATATCTCACTCGACAAGCTTCTTCGATTCTTTCTTTCATATTCATCAGTGGTGGATTTATATTTAAAGCCAATTGAATAAATTCTTGGTTTTTCTGGCCCACAGCTGAAAATCCTTTTTTGGAATAATCGTCTAGGTTCCTCGTCCATTTGTTTTATTTCATTAAAGCAATTCGTGACAAAACTAGGTTTCCAATTTGTGTGCGCTCGAATTCGCGGTACAAAATTGTCGGGTCGTTGGAAATCTTTTTTTAAACGATCGATTATGAGGCTAACTACATTTGTGGATCTCGATTTGCAGGATAAATTTCTCTCGAAGGAATTTTCTTCACTCGACACTTTGAGTGGATTTTGTTCCTTTCTCCTACAACTATTATTACTACTGTTAATTATCAATTAATTATTAAGACTTATTCGATATTTTAACTCCTGAAATTACTCACATATTTCTACTTTTGAAGGTGCTTTTACTTTGATTTCGAATGCTCTCGAAATGAAAATTTCCTAGTAAATTAGACTCTCTCATACCAAAACTATTTAAATCTTGCATGGAGGACTTTTTGCAGACTACATCATTTTCTTGAGAGCTCGTTAAAATTAGATTTGACTCCCAAAATAAATCTTCCATATCGATGTCCTCATTTGTATCTACATTAGATTCCAAGGCATCTTTTTCTTGAACATTCAATACAGATGATTCTGATCTTTTGTTCATAGAGATGAAAGAATCAACACTTTTCAAGTTCTCGGTGGGATTCATGATGGACCACGTGAGACTGGATAAAATTGATTCAACTACTTTTACCTGAATCATTTTTCGTGTCTTAATCTGCTCACAGTCAGAATTTTACTTTTAAAATTTGTGGCATTATAAGTTTAGCATTTAAAGGTTAAGGTTGCAAGAAAACCTGAAGGTTAAGATGAATGATTAAGGATCTCCATGCGTGAAAACTTTTGCACGCGTGACGATAAGGATGAAATCGATTTAAATATAATCATAGGTAAAAAAATACAGTTTCTTCGCTAAATCTTTCTTTTGACGTACAATTTTTCCGCATGTATTATTGATACTTTAACCTAAGAGTACAGAAATACATTCGACCGAAATAGATTGTGATTGCAACTTCATACATGTAGAATCAATTGTTACACAGATATTTGAATATTTTTAAACTAATTTTATTTGAAATAGCACAAAATTATGAGCTATGGGTAATGACTAGCTAGCTTAATGACTATTGGGCATAAAGTTTGCAGGTATCAATATTAAATGTCTGAGCTAACTACCTTTGCTATGTGATGAGAAATTCCATCGCGCGTGATTGACCCTCAGCTGAATGCCTTCCTCGCGAGAGTTTCATAGCTTCTCATTAGAGATTGTAATCTATAAATTTCTCTCGATTAACGAAGAGCCTGAAACGCCTGGGAATTAACAAAATTAGCATTTCCAAGGAATTTGCCGATTTTTTGGCAATAATAATGAATTTGGAATTGTTTTAATAAATTTTAGTAACATGCTAAAAACGTAAAGTCAGTTAAGTGAATTCTTCTCGCTTTCTCGGTCACTTGTTGCATTCCTATACCTCGAAATTACTAGTTGCCTCGGATTTCAAGGCACTCACAACATATCACGCAAAACAGTCCAGCAAGCTTTTTTTACAAGTTGCCACAAGTATTCATCGATCCAGCTCAACGAGGTACTTACGTGTCTAAGCAATTTTGTTGTTTTTATACAGTCTATCTTAAATAAAATATCTTCTCGAAGGATCTATAATTATTTTTAATGAATATGTAAAATTTTATTTTACTAGAAAACTTGATCTAAAGTGTTTAAAAAGAATGTATTTAATTTTATAAGAAGATTATTTCTTCTGTTTTGGAGAATAGAGTCTGACTATAACTGCCAGTCTCTACTTGAGAAACTATCCTTCTATCTGTGAAAAAAATTAAAAAATATTAATTTATAAATATTTTTCTTTAATCTGGTGATCTATGAGTATTGAAAACCTTAAAACAGGGATCACTGTCAGTCTCATGTTCCCCTTTTCCCCTATTTTTCTAATTTTCCCCCTGGTATTCTCAAAATTCCCTAAAATCCACTAATTTGAGAATTTTACTCCTTTCCTCCCCTTTAGAAAAAATCTGATTAATTTTTCAAAAATGATAAAAAAATAGAAACTTATGACATGTCATCCAATGAATGCATTCAAAAAACTCTTTCAATGTTTTCAATTTTCAAATCTCTTTTAACCAACTAAAATCTTCTTGGTTTTTCTAGAATCTTTTAAAAACTTTCGAAATCTACAACAGACTCCCAAAATCTCCTTATTTCTTCCAGAATCTTCAAAACTTAATTGAAATCTGTACAAATTCTCCAAAATATTCGAGACTGTTCTAAAATCTAATAGATTCTTCATATTAATCTTATAAAATCTTAAAGAATATCCCAAAATTCTGTAATATTCTATAAAATATAGTATACTGTTACAGATTCTTCTAGAATTCTCAAGAATATTCTGAACTTTAGAATTTTTAAAATATATAATACAAAAAATATATAATACAGAGAAAATACATAGAAATATATAATTTTTAGAATCTTCAAAAATATTTCTAACTGCCAAATTTCCAGAATTCTGATAATTTACAACCTCTATAATCTACAAAAGGTTCCCATAATATTGAAAAATCTCCAGACTGTTTCCAGAATCTTCCTAAAATTCTGTACACATTTTGAAAGTCTTCAAAAAAACTGTGGAAAAGACTAGAAGATTTTAGAAGAATTCAAAATATTTTTGAGAATACTAAAAGATTCAGAAACAGAGTAGAATATTTTTGAAAGTTATAATAGATTTTGGGTTGTTTTTGAAAAAGTTGGAAGATTTTAGAAAACTCTGAAAAAGTCTGGATATCTCTGTAAGAGTTTAAAATATCCTGGAAGATTTTAGAAAGTCTTAGAAAATGCTGGAGGATTTTAGAAGAATCAGGAAATCTCTGGAGGATTCTAAAACATTCTAAAAAATCTGCCCGGCCCCCTTCGGGGGCGCGGACATATTCTCATTTCTAAAATTGTCTAATCAATTACGTAATCACAGTAATTTATTTTTTTCCAAAAATCTCAAAAAAGAAACAAAAT